>PISX010006524.1:0-96782 GCA_004024625.1 Mellivora capensis | reverse complement strand
GAAGTGTCTGTTCATGTCTTCTGCCCATTTTTTCACACGATTATCTGTTTTTTATGTGTTGAGATTCCTCAAGAAATTAAAAATAGAGCTTCCCTATGATCCTGCAATTGCACTACTGGCCTTTAAATTTGGCCTCGGGAGTAGTCAAGCAATGATTCTTGGTCCTCCCTAATGCCCCATATAACTTGATGGGAAGAGACCTCCTCCACAAACTATGAGCTGGCATTCAGATCTTGGAAGATCTTGGAAGATCTTGGCTGGCCAGAGGGAGCCGTTTGGTTGTGGGCTTGGGTTGACCCTGCCCCTCCTGGAGGAAGTTACTTACAAACCCTGGATACAGGGGTGGGCCAACTGGATGGAGACATCCAATCAGTGGGGTGTGCATATATTTACTATGGTGAGTTGAAATCTCATTGGCCACCTCTGTGTGGGCAGGGCTCAACCACCTCTATAAACGTTAGTCTGTGAGGCTGGGAGGAGGGAGAGTAGTAGGAGGAGTAGTCGTTAGAATAGCCATTAGGATAGCCATTAGAATAGCCATTGGGACAGCTGTTAGGGTAGCCATTAGAATAGCCATTGGAATAGCCATTGGAATAGCCATTAGGATAGCCATTAGAATAGCTGTTAGGAGAGCCATTAGAATAGACATCGGGATAGCTGTTAGGATAGACGTTAGGGTAGTCGTCGGAGTAATAGTCATCAGGAGCAGCATTGTCATGGTTGTCGGGAGCGTCGTGGTCGTCCTGGTCGTTGTAGTCATCGGCAGCGGCACCGCCACAAATGGCCTCGCTGCCAGCAGCCTCGCCGCTGGGAGTGGCACCGCCATGAGCGGCGGCACCGCGGCACTTGTCTGGAACGGCCTTGTCGGAGTGGTGTCATTCCCGGGAGCAGCCTCGTTCAGAGCGGCCTCGTCTGGGGAGCAGCCTTCTTGGGAGTGGCCTTATCAGGGTCGTTGTCATCGCCTCTTCATAAGAGACAGCCCCAACTGGTCAGTTTGATTTTCGATGCTTGGCGCAAAATAAAGCTTTGCTTGACTTTTGCTTTGCATCAGTCTCGTTCTTTTGATCATGGATCCTAACATTGAGATTCCTTAAGAAATTAAAAATAAAAATCTAAAAATACATTTTCGATGCTTGGCGCAAAATAAAGCTTTGCTTGACTTTCGCTTTGCATCAGTCTTGTTCTTTTGATCACAGACCCTAACACTGAGATTCCTCAAGAAATTAAAAATTAAAAAATATGATCCTGCAATTGCGCTACTGGGTATTTACCCCAAAGATACAGATGTGGTGAAAAGAAGGGCCATCTATACCCTAATGTTTATATCAGCAATGGCCATGGTCGCCAAACTGTGGAAAGAACCAAGATGCCCTTCAACAGACGAATGGATAAGGAAGATGTGGTCCATATACACTATGGAGTATTATGCCTCCATCAGAAAGGATGAATACACAACTTTTGTACCAACATGGACGGGACTGGAAGAGATTATGCTGAGTGAAATAAGTCAAGCAGAGAGAATCAATTATCATATGGTTTCACTTCTTTGTGGAGCATAACAAATAACCTGGAGGACATGGAGAGATGGAGAGGAGAAGGGAGTTGAGGGAAATTGGAAAGGGAGATGAACCATGAAAGACTATGGACTCTGAAAAACAACCTGAGGGTTTTGAAGGGGCGGGGGGTGGGAGGTTAGGGGAGCCTGGTGGTGGGTTTTAGGGAGGGCACGTATTGCATGGAGCCCTGGGTGTGGTGCAAAAACAATGAATACTGTTACGCTGAAAAGAAATGAAAATAAATAAAAAAAAAAGAGATCTCTTTTCTACATTAGTGAGCATTTGGAATTCAGAAAAGGTTTTCAAAGAATTCTGTACTTTATTTTGGATTAAAATAATGGATTTTGATCATAAGTGTTAACTTGAGGAAATTCTCATTTGTCAAATAAATATGAGGTAAAATGAATAAGGAAAATGTACAAAAGTGATCGATTACAACACTTATTAGAAGTAAGAAAAAAATCCATTATTGTAAAGAATACAAGTTTAACTCACTCATGAGAATTAGTTCATTTTCCCCTTTTACTTTCCAAAAGTTAACAGACTGTGCTCTGAGTCAATTAGCATTTATATTTGCAATTTAGACAGAGTAGTCTTATTGGGAAAGAGAGACAGAAAATTATTTGGGACAGCTTGGATGTTATTTTAAGATGGTAGTTTAAATTAAAAGATAGTAATTCAGTATTATAACAAATATTTTCAGTAAAGTCATATTTAGAATTCAGGAAATTAAAATGGAATTACTGCCTTTTAGAAAATAGTAGTGGTTATAGTAGTGGCTAAAAGTATTGTCAGAAACTGCTGTGGTATCAATACTTAGGTCACAATGGGTGGACAGTGAAATGATGATGGGGAGCTTGGGATTCTGGGGTTAACTGTTGGCAGAGAAGCCCAGTCTGTGTTGGATGACATATTGGGGCATAGTGTGCACTATGGGCTCTTCAAACTGCTACTGTCAGAACCCTGGAGGTAATGCTTCACCTTAATTTGCTTTTTTGAGGCTCAGGCACTACAAATTGCTCTGTGATAATGCTGGTTTGTTCAGCCACAGAAGAGTTAGAGTCTTAGAATTGGAAGATTAGACTCCTGGACATGGAGGAGACATTAACAAGCAGGCAATCCAGAGTCCTTTCATGTATAAGGACTACGGAGATTAAAAAAAAAAAAAAGGAAGATTGTCCCTGGAGTCCTATCATTAAGTATATCACAGGGAAAGTCATGGGATTCTGGTTTGTTGAGTCAAGGGCTTGCTTTACTCAACCAACAGACTGTAGAGTTTCACTCATTTACTTAGTGAAAAAATGGGGGCAAGAGGACAAATAGAGTTTTAACGATATTGATAAAGAAAGTAATTCCATTAATACCCTATTTTCATCACTAGCCTCACCTCTAAAAGCCTTTTTAAAGTAACATTATGCCATCCTGATCATTCCTTTGAGCTTGGTTCTACCAGCGTTTATAGAATATTTACTTCTTCTTTTCTCATTGCCATACTATTTCGTAGATGTTAGCAGTTATTACCAGTTATTTTAAATATACATAATTTATTCCCACTTTTTAAGAAAAAGTCTCACCAGAGAGACACAGCAAGAGAGGGAACATAGGGAGGGAGAATGGGAGGGAGAAGCAGACTTCTCACTGAGCAGGGAGCCCAACATGGGGCTTGATCCCAGGATCCTGGGATCATGACCTGAACTGAAGGCAGATGGTTAACCACTGGGCCATCCAGGTGCCCCAATTACCAGTTATTTTTACACACAATTTATTTCCCTGAATGGAGTTTCAGGTCACAATTTTGTGGCCTTCCGCCCGTTTTAGTTCTCCCAAAGTGGAAACAATGTCAGATTCTGAAACAATGTAAAAAGATACTCAGTATGTATGTGTTTATTTACAAACAAATAAATTGAAAAAATATGCTACCATTTACCATTCTGGGATTAAAAATCTAATGACTTCAAGTTTAAATTACTTGTGTGATCAGTCTTGCTTATTAGTTGTCTTAGGGCTCATAGCCACTCTGTACATATTGATATGACCATGTTGGTAAAATATCAATGCACTTCTACACTGTTGCTTAAAAGCTCCTACATCCCCTCCAACCCTTCCCCTCAGGGACAGCCTAGACCTCTCCATGATATAGCAAACAAAGGGTTAATACCTGCCAACAGTGTTTTCTCAAGACTGTGCACAGCAGCACCATTGGTAGAGCTAAGCTTACTGGATTCAGAGTATTTTGGGCAGATTGACAAAACTCTGTCTCTTCTAGCTGGTCTGAATCTTTCTGTGTGAAAGCTGAGACTAATCACTGAATAGATATTCCAGTTCTTCAGCCCATGTGATTTGTTAAGTTCTTCAGTTAAAGTTTGGTTGGACAATAGATTAAATGGCTCCTGAGACATCAAGATGGCCAGCGTGCAACACTGCTTTCAAGGCTCGGGTGACTGCCTTGACCAAGTTCAATTTTCAAATCCTAGGAATATTTTCCAGTCCCCATCTTAACTTTTCTGAGACATTTTATAGAATTGACTATTCCCTGTTTTGAAACCTTTTTTTTTTTTTTTTTTTGGCATCTCGAAAGCTACTGTGTTTTTGTCCCCTTCCTTCCCAACTGTTACTTCTGTCTCCCAGATTCTCTTATTTTGTTATCTCCTAAAACTTGGTGGTGTTTGGAGCCTGCCCTTCATCTTTCTCTTTTCTTATGGGATAATGGGCTATTATCACTTTCCATGCCTTTCATTCAAGGGGCACACTGATGGCTCCTTAATTTATCTCTCCTCCGGTCTTCTCTTCTTCAGTATTCCTCCTGCATGCCCTACTCAGTCTCACAAACCCTAATGCTTTTCTCTCCACACCTCCCACATTCAATTAGTTTTAAAGGAATAATCATTATTTAAACCTTTTAAGTCTGTACTCTCTTTTCTGTTGGGTTTACTTCTCACTGGGATTAGTCCAGACCTTCCTCTTTCTTTTACGTTCACTTTTCCTGTATTATTTCAGCAACCTTTAAGCTAAACTGTAACATATTTGCTATTATGGCCCTCTCTTCTATAAGACCATGAGCTTCTGGGGTACAAAAATTATACCTTTGTCATCCTATATTCTTGGTGCCCACTAATGGGTACTCCATATATGTGCTCCATAAATGCTGAGGGAACAGTGTACTGCATCTGAATGCTCACCTTCTTTGAGGGAAATTCTTTTAGCTCTTTTCCTTTGTTTTAAGAATTATGTGTTCTTGCAACTGTTCTTCTACCACTTCTTTATGTCTGAGAATTTAAATCGTTGTCTTTGAAGTGCCAGTTGCCTGTATCATATCAGTTCAGCTAGAGCTACCCAAAAGCAACTTTGGCCCACGGTGAGCATCTTGTTGTAAATTACCAACTTTGAAAGGTTCCCCTGGGAATCTAATCAATCACTGTGAGTTAGGTCATCTTGTACTGTTGCTTTCCAGGAAGCCACTGGATGGCTTCTAGAAAAGCATCCTTATTTAAAATCCTTTCAGAGGTGTTCAGGGAAAATGTTGTAACCAAGTGTTCAAATGAGATCAGTAAATGAAGCAGCGACTAGAGAAAAGCTATCATTTAACTTACCTGTCCCCAGGTGATCCTTATGCTTTCTTCTGAGCAGAGAGAAGCCTGGTGTACTGACTCATCACAGTTCTTAAACTGTGATTTTTTTTTTTTTAATCCTTAGGAGCCATTTCCAGTGAGCAGGCTACAAACAACATCTCTTAACAAAATCTTTCTAACATGTCTTAGAGGCGGGATTATATTGCTAACACAGTTTTTGATAAAGAAAGATTAATGGATGATAATGCAGCAAATATGAACAAGCTTTGGATGGTAAGTCCTCAGTATGTGAGATCTTATAAAAAGAACGGAAAACAGTGAATGGACATGTTTGGAGAGGAAGAAAGGGACCAGTGTTTGCTTCCCCTAAGGTTTGCATTGTTTCTTCTTCAGTCTTTAATGTGACCACATCAAAAAAGCTTGAGATGTTAGAAAGAATTGGAAGCAAGACAAATTCAATTCCATGAACAGACATTTTAGGAATTTTCTTGGTCCCAGGTAGAAAAAAGACACAAAACACCACCAGTAAATTTTCAAGTTCTTTCAGATGTGGGACCAGATTTCTCCTGAGGTCAATGGGTAAGTGTCCAGAGACCTATTTTCAGGGGCATGGGAAAACATGAATAACTTGCATTTTTCTCTATTTGATTCTAAAAAAAAAATGTGGAATCAAGAATATTTATCCTCTCTTAAAGGTTTTACCCAAACTTGCTTTGTACTTTGGAGCCCATAAATAGCTAAATAGCTTATTTTTTCCCCACAAATTTTATGTGTATTTTCCAAGGTGAAGAATTGAGAATATAATCAATTCTATTTCATTGTGCTGGATATGAGGTCAGGTTTTAATTTATTCACATATTTGGTCTGAAAGCAGTTTTCTCATGAGCTGAAGGTGGATTTGGGCATTGACTCTGGAACATGGATTCTCTAGAGTTTCTTCCGGAGGTCTGATGCAGATGGGCAAGCTGACCCCGAGGATGTGTTGGTGCTGCGTGGGGCGGGGTGGCTCTTCAGCCATCTGTGAGTACTTATGCACAATGTCAATACCTGGGCATGGGAGCTGTTTTACTGCCAGATGTGACTGTTAGAAGGAAGTTTTCAGAGAAACCGTAGAGAAGCCCAGATGATAAAGTAGTAGTTTTTTCCCTAAAATATGAAAAGCTGTGAGAAAAATACATTACATTATCACAAATGTAGTGAGTAGATAATAAATCTAGTGAGAATTGTTAAAGTAACATTTCCTTCATGGAAAGGTAGTCAACTAATTCTTCTCCCCAGAAGTGTTGACAAAAAGCGTTCCTTAATTCATTCTTTTAATTAAATCGGATGTGCCGGGGATTCCATTTTAGGCTTCCATGGTTTGTTGCTATAGAGATTGTATACCAAAATTGAGTTAGTAAAAAGTCCTTCTAATTTGATAAACTATTTGTCAAACAGGGTTTACAGGTATTTATGTGGAAAATGTCAGATTGGGAAAATTCTAGAAGATGGCACCATGATAGACATCATCTTTCTAACCAGAGAAAGATCTCTTTCTCCCCCCCACTTTTTTCTCTCTGTCTTTGGCTACAGTGTCTTTTTAAAACTTCTCCCTATTATACAGCTTAAGACATGGCACCATGCTGCTTTGTTTCTCTTTGGTCCCTACCATCATGTCACCCATGGATGACCTTTTGTAATGCTCAGAAAAAAGCATGAGAAAAATAAAGAGGATTTGGTCAAAATGAAATCACTTTATATTTAATCTGTTAATGGCTTTTATTCTTCCATCAATAGAAACAACTTGCCAAAAAATCACAAACATACATAGTATGGGAAAATGTATTCAGAGTACATAATCACACCCCGTTATTCGTCTTTTACTGTGAAAATATTTAATCAAGAGACTTGTTAAATCAGAGATTATGAAAATTAACATAACATTAATGTTTTCAAATTCCTTTAAGAGAGAAAAGCTACCTTTGAAGCCAAAATAAATAAAAAATTGTCTTCTGTGTAAATCAAATCCATCTCAGTTAGAGAATGATAGACACATATGCTTCATATTTTACATGTGAATGACCTTCAAAAAGCCATAAAACTTACCTAGGCCAATAAAAGGAAATTAAAAGTGCAGAAAGACTGTCTGTAGAATGAATACATGTAATACTCAGATATAAGCATGTACATACTTAAAATGTATGCATAGAAATACCTGAACCAAAAAGAATTTACTGCAGTTTGAAAAATAAAGTGTACAACAATTTAGTGTAGCGGAGTTCAGTGGAAGTGACCTGGTAACTATACTATAAAGGGGGAGGATTTTTTTTTCCCCCAGAGTGAGTGGATAGTGCTGTCTTTTATGTAAGACTTGGTTCCAGTCTGTTTTCATTGTTTGTTTTAAAAAGGTTTGTTTTGAGACCTTTGTTTCCAACAGGTTGAGGATTATTTTCCAGACAAAGAATTCCTGGTTTAACTATCATTCAATGTCTAAACAATGCCAAAATCTCATTTCACTTTGTGGTCTAACATAGCCAATATTGACTGTCACTCTGGATAGCTTATGTAGGCTTTGGTTTGCTTGATCTGTTTCTGGTTTGCTTGATCTATTTTGATCAATTTGTCCAGATACTTGCTAATTGTAATTTTTTAAAATATGTGTCATGTTGTCACAGGTGTATTAGGTCAGCAGCTTCTGGTTTCTCCTTGTCCTGTTTAGCACACCTCTTCATTCCTGTGGACAAATGAAATAGAAGCCAAGAACATCTGGAAACAATCAGTAAACAACAGTTTGAAAAATTCTGCTTCATTTAGGCTCATATTTCAGAAAAGTATATTGATAGAATAATTAAATTTACATTTTAACTTCCTCTGGAAAGTTTATCCATTTGACATCTCAAAAACCATTAACTTCCCCACTTTACATTGTCATTGTCCTAATTGAGCAGTAATAATTCCTAGCACCCCTTCCTCCTCAAAACATATACAAGCCATCTCCAGTCATAAGAATTTTCTTCCTAAAACATAGACTGTGGGATCCAGTCACTCTCCACTTCATAAACCTTTAGTTTTTCACTGGTGTCCTGAAACATTTCAGGCTCACTAGTTTCAGATTTGACATTGATCATGTGCTGGAATCCATCCGGTTTCCCCGACGTCTTACCTCTTGACCAATTATGTAGTTCAGACACTTCTTTCTCTTTTAGCTGAATGTGCTTTTTGTTTGCTTCCTTTCTTCCTCTTCCTCCTCCTTGTCCTCCTCTTTCCTCTTCTTCCTCTCCCAGTCCACCCCTCCTTCTTCTACTTCTTTTTCTTGTTATTATTATTACATATAATTTTAATTTCTATTGGTAAATCATTCCATTTTCAGATGCCACCTCTGTCATTGTCTCCTCCATTACAAATTGCTATTTCCTTTGGACTTCTCTCACATTTTCATACACTTCTACCACAATTTTTTAAACTTTTAATGTATAGATGATTGCACATCATTTTCTTCTGTTAGATTTTGAGTTTCTTGAGCACAGGACCCACATCTTATTCACCATTGTGCCTCATAATGCCTAGCATGGTGGGATTGTGAGAGGAATATAATATCAAAAAGGAATGAGACAAAAATTAGTAAAGGAAAAAAAATAGAAGAATGCATGAAAGACCTAGGGTCACCTTGTTACTAAAGAAAAAAAAAACTGAGTTATGTGACCAAGACATCTCAAATTTAAAATTACTTAATTTTTCTGCTAAATGATAGAGCTATAAATGGTTATCAAGGGAAGCTATTAAAAAAAAAGCAAAATACTTAGGAGACTTGTTTTGGCAACAGAAAACTGGGCTGGATGGATTGTGGTTCTGATACAACATGTACATTTTTAAGTTACTGTGTATGCCATTATTAAAATATAATTTATTAAATATTTTAATATTCTGTGTGTTTTATGGAATCCATATCTGGATTACAGATATGGGTCCATATCTGTAATTATCTATCAGACTCTAGTTTGATAAAATAAATGGAGAGATGGCACTCAGGGTTTGAGGCAATATATATATTTTTTAAGATTTATTTATTTTGAGACAGAGAGAGAGAGTGTGTAACCATGGATGGGAGAGTCAGAGGGAGAGGGAGAGAGAGAATCCCAAGCAGACTCCTTGCTGAGTGTGGAGCCCGATTGGGGAACCATCTCATGACCATGAGATCCTGACCTGAGCTGAACCCAAGAGTCTGATCCTTAACCTACTGTGACACCCAGGTGACCCCAGACAATATACTGACGTCTTGGACTCATGCCTCTAGTCTTGAATTAAATTTAGAGGGGCACTAAAGAAAGCATTGTTTAGTCCTGGAAATGATTGCAGAAATACAGTTTCAAATTAGGGCCACCAGTAGATATTACCAAGAAGAGGTGGGAGTTGAGTACATAAGAACTGAGCTATCAGGAGCAGGAAAAATTGTTTACCTCTAATTTTTCTTAGAGTTTACAAAACATTTTTGATTGACTTATTCAGATGGAAAGTGGTTGGGTCATCACTTGTCCATTTCTCAGGTCACTTGTCATCACTTGTCTTATTTCTCATCACAGTGTCCATCACTTGTCTTATTTCTCAGGTCACCTCAAGCAAAGGTAGAATACTTAAAGTATGGATTATGATCAAGAGGTACAGGACTGGATGTCAGCCTCTGAATTGGGTACTGGGCTTATGGGTTGTTTTCTCTGTTGTACATGACTAAAGTTTGTCTCTTAGGCTTCCCCCATCATCTTATATAGAGTCAGGGTAATTTCCTTGGTTGAGAAGAGAAAAGGGTGCCCAAGTGGGGTGATTCCTTGGTAGTTGGCTCCTTAGTAACTTCCCTGGGATGACCCCTGCCTGGGCTTCTATTGCTGCTGATTTCTATTTGCTCCACTTCCATTTTTGATGATACAAAAAATCCCAAAGAACACTTAACTCTCTATAGTGATGATTCATTTTTCTCTGAGCTTCTTTATGTAGTCAGCAAATAACTGTAGTTTATTTTGGTTGTGAAAATTTTATTTCTCCAACTATTGAGGTATTTATGCCAAAATATTGAACTAGGACACTATTCGTGTAGTGTATCTTTTTTTGAATCTTTTTTCAATGATTGGTTGAATGATTGGTTCAAAGGAGAATCATGTCTTTTTTCTCTTCCATACTTAAAAAAAAAAATCTTTGTTTTCCTGGCACACCCTATAATGCCCAGTCCTTTGTGAGGATTTTTAATTCTGGCTTATTATTAATTTTTTTTTTTTGGTCTCAAGTTTCTCATCACAGCTTCTTCCAAGGAGCCTGGATTTTCTTTATGCAATTAGAGACCCTAGGACTTACCTCAGGATTTGCTGAAGAGAATGAGACTCGTAGGTTCCACTGTGTTCTTCAAAATGCCTGCTACCCATTAACAATGTTACTGTGACTCATGAAGGTACCGCTCCTTTCAACAGGAGATATATATATGGTTGGGATTTGGAGGAGGGAGGAGGACAAAGAAGTGCCAAAGTAGTGTTCATTTTTTCTGAAACTAGGATCTTGCTCCAAGCAATCCAACCTTTGACATCATTCTAGTGGTCCAGGGCCAATCAATCAATCAATCAATCAACTAATCTTCAAATATTCAAAAAATATTTATGTACCTACCATAGATCCAACAATTGCTCTTTCTTTGAGGGCAGAATCTTAGTGGGACCAGTGTCTATGTTGTTACTTGACACATGTTGGATGGTTACTTCATCAAATAGTTCAATCCGGGTCCCTTCAGAACCCATGAATGGACTAACAGTCTATGTTAAACATGTTTGTCATGCGTAGTTGCAGGAATTTTTCTGAAAGTCTCTATGTACTCCAGTGTCAGTTTCAAGCAGCTTAATTAATAATTCCTTCATCATGAGGCCATTCTGCCTTTTCTTTCAGTTCTTTTGGGAATGTGTGTTTTCTCTTAAGCATTGGCAATTGTGTGTGTTGGGTCAGCTAGAGCAGTGGAGCCCCAACCATACTCTTGCCAGCTATCAGGGACCTGTCCTTAGTTTTGTGCTGCCAGCCTCATTTGTTACTTGTTAAAAACCAGGGGCTTTATATCCTCATCTTAGGAACCAGGAGCTTCATTTGGTGTTAATAGTGTCTTTTCCCATGATCTATGGTTTCCTTTCTGTACCTAGAATGGCTTCTATAAAAGTCAAAGATGTAAAACATAGTATTTTCTTGTTACATAATTTCTTCGTCGTTTGCATGAAAAGTGGCTGGAATTGATGTGCTTTCCTTTGCAGTTGATTTTGGCTCCAATCTATGACAAGAAGAATTGTTTTTTGTTTTTTTTTATTCAATTTTTATTAGATTCCCCCTATTTTTTCCCCTTTAGTCTCAGAATCTTTTTGTTACAGAACCCCTCTGCCATTAGGCACATTATATTTCAGCCTGCTGAGAACTCCCTTTAGCAATCCAGTCCTGGCTTTAAGTGCCGTGTCTAGGACTCTGACAGGGCAGGAATTCAAGTTCTGGGACCTGTCTAATGTTGCCTGTCTTTGAAGGAAGACCAGGAACTTTTGAACCCCAAACATGGGAGGATCTTGGTAGCTGTAGATTACTCAAAGCTCCCCATTCTGCCAACTTGTTTCCTTGCATGATTTAGAGTCACCCCTCCTGTATTCCTTGTTATTGTCTAGATTTCCACAGACATTTGCTAGGATGCCCTTCTGCTTCTTAGACCATTCATGTTGGCTCTTTGTCTCAGTGATTATATTTGGAGCTTACCTATGTCTTACCTGTTGAAATTTCTGTTGTCAGCTAGCTTATGCCAAATCCTAGCCAACTTCCAAATCTCTCTTATTCTAGAGGATTGCTTACATTGGGAGTCAGTTCTTCCTCCTCATAGTCTAGTTTTGCTTTCAAGTATCTTTTAAGTCTTGTTTAAAAATTAAAGATAAAATACAGAACACTTTATTGGTACCAGTTGTTGAGTCCCATTTATATATTTCTTATATTTATCCCTAACGACATTGAAGTAAACTTAATGAAGGAAGATCTATGATTTGTTAGCCTTTGAATTCTTCTTCTCCTCTCCCTAGCTTCTAGCAGAGTGACAAACATGATGGATACTTGATAAGCAACCAATGGGATCAAAGTAGATTTCATTTAGAATTTCTCAACATGCAGGGCATTTGTCTTAGATGGAAGAGGAAACCTTTATGTTATTCTCACTGTTGATTCCCATGCAGTTGCTTATGCCATTTCAGAACTCAGTGATTGTTACTGAGTGCCTTTCAACTCTAGAAATCAGAGGACTTTTAGGAACAAAGTTTCTTTGTACTCCAGAGTGAGTGACTTGGCAGGAACCATCAATGGTGTTTCTGTAACTATCCAGAAAATAATATATTTTAGTAATGTGAATACCTAGGGTTTCTACTTAAGTTGCTCCTTTTAATCCTGTCAATTTCTTCTTCTTTTTTTCTGTCAATTTATTCTCTTCTTCAATAATATTAAAGCTGTTGCTTTCCCCAAGTCTTCTGGTTCATAGGTTGAAAGCATAAATAAGTTGTTTTAAATACCAAAGTCTTAGATAATATTTTTCTCATTTTTTAAATTCTAAACATTCATTTGTGATTTAAGTTAAATGATAAAAAATTTTTTCACTCTGTTGTACAAATTATAATTATAGAGCACTTATGTTAATATATTAAATGGTAAATAGTCATTTGATATCTTGAATATAGGAATTCATATTTTTCATCATAAGGAGGGACTAGAGTGGATATATTGAAGGAGAGAAAATAAGAGAAAATTTTGAGGTAAAGAGGAGAAGGGATGTGCTAAGATTACATTACGAATACCATTCAAAATGCCAGCTGTCTGCATAAAAATTTTACATGAAACAAATCTGTAAGCAGCTAACAGAACTAGTGACTCTTCAACTTATATGCTGAGTTAAGTTTTTATTAGGAAATATTGGCTAATATTACATTTTACTTTTAGAGGAAATTCTGTCTTTTTTTCTGTTAGTAATGTATAAAAGTTTTATGATGAGAAGATTAAAGTTACCTGTTATATCATTATTTTCTGAGCAGTTTAGAATAAATGCACAAGTGGCTTTTCTTCCTTTCTTTCTAAATTCAGAAGATACAGTATGGTATTTTAAATAATGGTATACAATACCTAGGAGAATTCTTTGAGGCATTAATTTGATATTGAATCTAGATTATGAATTTTGATGTCCTCAAGACAGATACAACCTTAGTCATTTAATATTTGGAAAATTATTGGGCTACACTGTTTGGGCCTCAGATGGGAGCAAATTCTTTTCCTCATGTCTTCATATGGAAGACTTCTTCTTGAGTAACAATCCTGGCCTCTTGACGCATGTAGTATTCATTGCAAATGAAGAGACAAGGTGAATTTCCTAATTGATAAGTGACATCTGGGTCTCTTTTCTCTATTGGACCCTGGAGAGGAACCCTTTTTTCCTGCTCATATTGCCTTGGGCCATTGTGAGTGACCACCAGTCTTGGATAAGTACATCTATGCAGCAGATGCAAAATTTTCTTTGGTGTACTTCCTGAAATATAAAGTGTATGTTTGTGTATGGGTGGTGGTGTTGTGGGGCAGGGGAAATGTTAAGTCTTTTAACCATAGAACTAAAGTCATATTTTTCAATCAGCTTATAATAATAAAGCCAATATTTTTATTTCTATTTGTCTTCTCTGTCTTATTTCTCAGTTTCAAAATCATCAGGAGAGGAAAGTAACTGCCAAACCTCAGTGTTTATTGCAATAAATTAGCTCTGTGGAATGCTACTGAATACCATCTATTTAATAAATGATGCAGTAAATAATGTCTCTTTTAAATAGAAATTTTTCCTAGAATGTTGGTCTACCCAGATTAAGACATGCTTACCCAATGGTATTATTCATACTTATCTAGAAGCTTAAGATCTCACTACTTGGTATCTTTTAAGGATTCTGGTCCAAGAAATACATAGACTTCTTACTAAATTGTTTTGTTAAGGTTAATATCTATCAAAAAATATGTCCAGGACAAAGCAACACTTAGGAATTAACAACACTCTTCTCTTTATTTCTACCCTCTTCTTTCTCTTTTCTTCTTGTCAACCTCTGGCCATGGGAAGATCACGTTAAGGGATGGGGTGGGGAAATATATCCAGGGTAGATACAGATAAAATCCAGTTTAATTGAATATAATGAGAAATTGCAGTGGCCTAACTTCCTTTGCCCCATGAGATTCTCCCAGGAATGCTTTTTGTTTCTTTTCATTTCTCATTCTGATGGCCTTATTCTTTCCTAACAATCTCATACCATATTGAATCCTCCTAAAGTTTTTGAAAAATAAACAAGGGTTTGTAAAACAGAAACAATAGCAACAAACAAATGTGAAGAACTGAAATTACATTAATAATAAATAATCTGATTAGTAGGGAATCATGTGGGTTTCATGCTTCTCTGGTCCAGAGAATTATTAGTATACATATAATTTATTGAAGTAAATATGTTAAAAAAACACCTTTTTTTGGTAAGTTGGCTCTATGTCCAACATGGGGCTTCAACTCAACAACCCCCAAATCAAGAGTTGCATGTTTTGCCTACTGAGCCAGTTAGGAGCCCCTTGAAGTAAAAATATCAATATCTTCTACTTGGGCCATCCACTAGAAAATGAAGTAAATAATTTTTTTAAAGATTTTATTTATTTATTTGACAGAAAGGGACCACAAGTAGGTGGAGAGGCAGGCAGAGAGAGAGGAGGAAGCAGGCTCCCTGCCAAGCAGAGAGCCAGATGCGGGGCTCGATCCCAGGACCTTGGGATCATGACCTGAGCGGAAGGCAGAGGCTTTAACCCACTGAGCCATCCAGGTGCCCCATAAGTAAATTTTTTGAAGTACTTTTTGATAAATATATCTTTATGAAATTGGTTTTAAAATCTTGAAATTGGGATTATTTTCTACCATACAGTAGACATTAAAGATTATTTTGTAAAAAGATACATCAAAGAAGACAATTCCTTGCAAAGCAAAACATATTTAATCACTAACAAAAGGCTCATTAATCAGTCAATAAATGCAGAAGAATTTTAATATCAGGAGAATATGGATTGCCAAATATCAAACAATTTTACAGAGGAGATACATTATTGCTGAGGCAGTCAAAATCAACTTTAAAGATATATAGAGGATCTATTCTATTAATTGTTTAAAATAGTTATTTGAAGTTACATTTAGAAAGACCAGTGACATTTTCTTCATATTAGTTAATATGCAATATATATTAATAGATTATAGATATGTTATTATTCTTAAAATTTTACACCCAAATCTTTTTTTAAAAAGAGGAGCAATAATGTTACCAAAATAGAAGTATAAACAAAAGAAAATTTAGAAGAAATACATATACTCCAAATCTATGTTCCCCACTGCACTTAGGGGGAAAAAAAAACTGCTTTAAAATGACTTGCAAAATCTTGCAATGGCTAATTCCTTGCCTGATTTCCTACATCATATCATGTTATAAAATCCATATGATGTTATAAAATCTTTTTCCTTCACATACCACATTTTTGGCACATTGCCCTCTTTTCAGTTCCCCAAATCCTCTCCATTTTCCTGACCTCAAGGTCTTAAATTGTTCCTTATGTGATATTCTTCCAAGAATGCTCGTCTTTTGTTTTTTTATTGGGAAACTCCATATCCTTCAAGGGCTAGTGTCATTTTAAGTGTTTTTTTTCTCAACAAGGCCTTCTTTGTCTGTGCTCACCTGGTCCCCTTGCTCCAACATCCAAGAATCTGTGATTCTTATGATAAACTGTGGTCAGTCATTAATAAATACAAGAGACACAGGGCCCTCAAAATCAATAGTCTTGGGGCACCTGGGTGGCTCAGTGGGTTAAGCCACTGCCTTTGGCTCGGGTCATGGTCTCAGGGTCCTGGGATCGAGTCCCACATCAGGATTTCTGCTCAGCAGGGAGCCTGCCTCCCTCTCTCTCTTTCTGCCTGCCTCTCTGCCTACTTGTGATCTCTCTCTGTCAAATAAATAAATAAAATCTTTAAAAAAAATCTATAGTCTTATAGTCCAAATAATGAACTCAACAAGTATTTTGACTATTAAGTTTCAGTACAGATTTAAAATAATGTTGATTCATGAGTGATTCTCAAACTTTATGTAATAAGTTGTATTTTCATAGAGACCATGTTGCATTTTATCATATAAAGTTTCTGTGAGTGATGGACTTTTGTTAACTAGACAAAACTATAAAACTGATGGATTAAAAGATAAAATTTTGCTGATTGTTTTTCAAGTTTCTATGTTTTTGGTTAGAGGTCTAGAAAAGGGGCAGGTAGATGATTGTTTATTTTTATTTCCATCACAGTGATGTATTCTTCCAGGAATTTGAGAGCTAAATTTAAGGCTAACCATAATATCAGTACTCACCATTCATTCAACAAGTATTTATTGAGCCCTTTTATGTGCCAGTGAGAAGCTGGCCAAATCTCTGAAAATCAATTTTCCCATTAATCAGTTCATCTACCCAATTTACTAAGTTCAATTAATTAACCAAGTTCAATAATTATTGATAATTGTTTCCTAGGCTTTTTAGCTATGGAATTGTCAGTGAACTCTCTATACTATAATTTTCTACATTAGAACTGGGCAAACTATCTACATTTGTTCAACTTTGCTGCTATGCCCTTGTCTTTTATTACTTCTTTTTGTTGGGTCTGTAGTCAAAGGAGCAAGACTGATACAAAGTGAAGGTCAAACAAAGCTTTATTTCTCACCAGGCATCAAGAATCAACCAATCGTTTGGGTCTGCCTCTTAGAGAGTGACCCCTCCCTGCTTTACAAACTAATATTTATAGAGCAAAGGCCATGTGGTTGAGCCTGGCCACACACAGGTGGCCAATGAGATTGCAACACACAGAGAAAGATGCACAGTCATGCTAGGTCACACACGGGTGGCCAATTGAATTACAATTCACCCCATAGTAGCTATTTGAACTAGCCTATCACCTTGGTCAGAATTGGCGCCCAAAAGGCGGGGCCCACACTCTTTGGTAGCTAGGGAGACAGTATGCACACCCCACTGATTGGATGACTCCACCTGGCCTGACTCATCCCTGCATCTGGGCTCTGTTATCTCAACCTGACCTGACCCACCCTTGTATTTGGGCTCTGTTATCTGGGACTGGTCAACCATATTTTACTGGTTTCCTGGACTTGCTTTTAAGGAGGCTCCCCTGGGGTGGGGGGGGGGCAGGGTCAGCTTAAGTTTTACTGCATAAACAACAAAATCACTGTTTAACCGGATGGAATCACTTTGGCTAAATAGGTCCTTACACTTTTCTCTTTATATGCTATTTTTAAAATGTATTTTTTTCCTAATTTATTAAGATTATCTCAAATTTTATTTTCATCATTCACACTTTAAGAAAGCCAGTATAGAAGTTCTTTATAGATCATGAATATCAACCTTTTGTTTGTACTGTCATTTGTGAATATCTTCTCCCATTCTGTGGGTTGCCTCTTTGTTTTGTTGACTGTTTCCTTTGCTGTGCAGAAGCTTTTGATCTTGATGAAGTCCCAAAAGTTCATTTTCACTTTGCCTTTGGAGACATATCTTGAAAGAAGTTGCTGTGGTTGATATTGAAGAGGTTACTGCCTATGTACTTCTTTAGGATTCTGATGGATTCCTGTCTCACGCTGAGGTCTTTTATCCATTTCAAGTTTATCTTTTGTGTACAGAGTAAGAGAATGGTCGAGTTTCATTCTTCTACATATAGCTGTCCAATTTTCCCAGCACCATTTATTGAAGAGACTGTCTTTTTTCCACTGTATATTTTTTTCTGCTTTGTTGAAGATTACTTGACCATAGAGTTGAGGGTCATATCTGGGCTCTCTACTCTGTTCCATTGGTCTATGTGTCTGTCTTTATGCCAGTACCATGCTGTCTTGCTGATCACAGCTTTGTAGTAAAGCTTGAAGTCAGGTAATGTGATGCCCCCAGTTTTATTTTTCTTTTTCAACATTTCCTTAGCAATTCGGGGTCTCTTCTGATTCCATACAAATTTTAGGATTATTTGCTCCAGCTCTTTGAAAAATACTGGTGGAATTTTGATGGGAATGGCATTAAAAGTATAGATTGGAACCAAGATGCCCTTCAATGGACGAATAGATAAGGAAGATGTGGTCCATATACACTATGGAGTATTATGCCTCCATCAGAAAGGATGAATACCCAACTTTTGTATCAACATGGATGGGCCTGGAAGAGATTATGCTGAGTGAAATAAGTCAAGCAGAGAGAGTCAATTATCATATGGTTTCACTTATTTGTGGAGCATAACAAATAACATGGAGGACATGGGGAGATGGAGAGGAGAAGGGAGTTGAGGGAAACTGGAAGGGAAGATGAACCATGAGAGACTATGGACTCTGAAAAACAACCTGAGGGTTTTGAAGGGGCGGGGGTTGGGATGTTGGGGGAGCCAGGTGGTGGGTATTATGGAGGGCACGTATTGCATGGAGCACTGGGTGTGGTGCATAAACAATGAATTCTGTTACACTGAAAAGAAATAAATAATAAAAAAAGAAAAAGAAACTGAGACTGGGTGATCAACAGTATTTTACCGGCCATGAGATTTATAGAAAAAAATATGACATGGAAATCCCATCATAGATGTTATCAGGAAAATGTCTTGGTCCTATGTCTAAAGGTTAATAAAGATAAACTTATGCATTTGTGGTTAAAAAAAGAAAAAAAAAAAGAAAAAAGAAAGCCAGTATAAACTTGAAATAATAAGAACACCCTCTTCTTTAAGCATATTAGTGGTTGTTTGACATCAGGCCTGACTTCTATGGAATGGTTCTTGGAAATGCTTTCCAGAAAGATTTAAATCATTGTCATATAAACATTTATTGCTTTTTTTTTATTGCTTTGTGCAGCTACCTACAAATAGAGTGGTGGAAACAGTGTTCTTGAATTTGGAATTGCAACCTCCAGAAAGCTTTAAAGAAGACCATAGAGGAGGAGATTGGGGTAGATTAAGCATTTTCTATGTATTTTACGTTTATTAAAGATTTCATTCACCTCTCACACTTGTCAGGGAGCTAGCATTTTCCTCAGTGAATAAATAAGGAAACTAAAGTTCGAGGAGATTAAAGAATTTGTTCACCTTCACCCCTCTGCTTAGTTCTTTGCACTTTGCCATTTTGCATCTGCCAGAAATAGTAAGAAATGCTTTTCAAAAATAGTACTCTGATTATTCAGTGCAGAAATAAATTGCTTTGAGATTTTATTTTAAGACATCGTTGGCTGATTTTAATTTCTTAAGAAGGTAAATTTAATTTCTTAAGAAGATAAATTACTTAAGAAGTTGAAAGGTATTGGGGAGGAATATTTTTTCTTCACCATTTAAGATTCTTCTGGCTGATCTAATAATTAAATTGACATGGAACAGATTGACAGGAGAAAAATGAAAGTGTAATAACATGTATACCTCCTGTATACATGGAAGAAGACCCAGGAAAACTGAGTAACCCCCTGAATAGACAATCACCATCACCTTAAATACTATCCCAGCTAACAACAAAAGAAAATGTTGGGACAGAGGGAGAGCTCAGTTATGAGAGGTTATCAGAAAAAGCACGGTAATCAAGGGTACGTTTGTTATGCAGATTTAAGTCATTGCCTTCTCCATTGATCACAGCTCATAGAGATTGGGTCATTCCTTTCTTTTTGGTATTGCCAGGAAGACACCCTTACAAATGGCAATTTCCCTTGTAAATGTAAATGTTTCTTAAAAAAAGTGTAACTTCTCAGTTTTCAGGGCTTCCCTTGTGTCTGTAGTCTCTTAAAGATAACCAACTTAAAATAGTCACTGTGCCATAGTGGCATATCTTGGTGTTTGCAAAGTTTGCTCTCCTACAAAGGTAAAAGGTGAGAGGAAAACAGGATTTTAGGATTTTGGTTTGGGGATGTATTTTTTTCTATTGTTGGCATAACAAATTACTACCAACATAGTTTAAAACAACCTCATGTATTCTCTCACAGTTCTGGAGGTCAGAAGTTCTGGTTAGTTCAGCTATATTCTCTGCTTTGGGTTTCACAAGTCCAAAATCAAGATATCAGCCCTTGAGAAATGATAATTGTGTGATGCAATAGAGTATTAGCTAAAGCTACAATAGCAACCATATTGTAGTATAAATGTGTCAGATCAATATGTTGTACACAAACTTGCACAATGTTATATGACAGTTGTATCTCAGTAATGGAAAAAAGATGCCAACTTCATGATTCCTAGATGGAGTCTTTGGGAAGGATTCACTTGCAGGCTCATTCATGTTGTTGGTGGAATTCAACTCAATTACTGTGGTGATTGGACTGAGATTCCTGTTTTCTTGGCTGCTGTAAGCTTAGTGCTGCCCTTAGATGCAAAGAACCTCCTCTCAGAGTCTCCTGGACTTCCCTCCCCTCTCCTCCCCTTCCCTCCCTTCCCCTCCCCTCTCCTCCCCTTCCTTCTCTCCCCTCCCCTCCCCTCTCCTCTCCTCTCCTCTCTTCTCCTCTTTTCTTGTTCTTGCGCATGGGCTCCTGCATCTCAGAGCCAGCAACGCTGTGTTGAATCCTTCTCACACTTCGATTTCCTTCACCTTCATCTCCCAGTTAGAAAAAATTCTCTGCTTTGAAGGGCTTATGAGATTAGAATCGGCCTACCCAGAAAATCCCTGATTATCTTCCTTAATTAAATCTGTAGTCCTATTTGCCATGTAACATAACCTATTCATAGTTTCCAAGGATCGAGCCATGGAAATTTGGGGGGGCCATTCTGTCTACCACAAACAAGAGTACAAAAGGGAGAATCTTTTCTCAATTTAGAAGTATATTTGAGGGAATTCTTGGAACACTTTTTTTTTGTTAGATAAAATCTACTCTACACATAGAATTTCTGGTTTGATGATTGTTTTCCTGCTTAGTTGGAATTTGTGGGTAAATAAATATACAGATCTATAGTTAAGAGTCTTTTTATCTCCCATTTTTGGTGTAAGCTGATTTTATTTTGATTTCTTCTAATTTATAACTTTGCAAGTATAATTAAGTATAAGTTTCACAAAAATATTTTTGCTTGTCCATTTGAAATACATTTTCCCTGATTACTACATATTTTTGTAGTAATTTATTGTAGCTTCATTTGGATTATTGCAGTGATTAACATTACAGCAGAGCACAGAGGATTGAAATTCCTAAGTATCACTTCTAAAGATCTGAAAATTGAAGGAGCAGACTACTGGCAGTAATGAGTTACAAATGGCAACTTGTATTTTGTTTGGAAAATCACTTCTTTCCTTGAGGAATTATGTTTTGTATTGGTTTTCATAGTGTTTGGTCTGTGATTTTATGGAACACTGTAACTTTATCTTCAAATTAAATGTAATTTAGATCTTGGATAGCATGTTTTCTAAGCTCTTTAAATTAGAAATAACTTTACCCCTATGCCAAAGAATCCAAGTGGTTCAAGGTTAGACAGTGTGTCATAGTGATGTCAGGGATGCCTCAACTTTACTTCTCCAAAAAATGTTTTATTCCATGGTTTCTTTTCCTACTTCAATAGAAAAATATTGACATAAAATAAAAGTGAACACTGATTTTCTCTTTTGGGAACTGCCTCTCCTTTTTTCCTGTACTGAAATTAAAATCATTCATTTCATTTTGATTGGAGACAAAATCTGTTACATCAGTTTCCATCTACATTTTGCCTGAGAAAAAATGTGGAAGACAGCTGTTTTAATGTTGAAATGGATCCAATTTCTACTAAGTATATCCTCAGAGCTTTTGGGGGTTTATTTTTAACTCTGACAGAATTAATTTAGAATAAGACATAAATGACCATTACTGTCCCTGTCTAATTTTCTGAAGAATGTGTGGTCACCCATGCTTTTGATTATGCAGTAGAAATGTGCACTTTCAAGTAAACATAGAAAATTTTATTGCAGGGCACAATAATGCATCTGCTCAACTCCTGCTGAAGTCATTTGAGTTTGCTAGCATTTTCATTTAACTAAGAATTTAAATGAAGTACTCTAACAAATCGCTATGATTTATATATTAGGTTGTGGTTGGTGCTGAGAGGGTGAGGTGTGAAAAGGGGAAGGATGTTGTATTGAGTTCCATGGGGAGATTGCAGACCTGTGAGATTTTGGCGGCTTCAGTGACACCTGGACATTATTTTTATGACCTGATCATATAGAGCTAACAGTCTTTAAACACTTCTGAGGAGCTCAATTTCCTCTTACCATATTCACTCTATGTAGATTACATCCCCAGTGCAGTGTACATGTGACCATGTGCGCACACACCTGTATTGACAGTGAAGATTGGGACAAACCATGGTCTCTGTATTCCATTCTCCATTTTGAAAAGGATGAGAGAAAAGCTCTGGCCCCCAAGTAAGCTAGACCTGAATTTGAATCATGACTTCCTCCTTTGTTAATAACTTTGTGACCTTCAGTGGTCTCATTTTCCATGTAAAATGAAGGCAATAATATTGAAGACTGAAAATCATTTATGTAAAACACTCTGCACATTTTTAGTCTTATTGTAGGCAGTTGATAAATAGTAGTGATTATTATTGTTATTATTACAAAAACCCTTCTGTCACCTTATTTAATTAATATATTCCATGTATGAGAAACATATATGAATAGAAACAAAGTCATTTTTTTTTATCATTTAAAAATGTTTAGAGCCCCACACTGCAGGTGGTTTCATGAACACAATAGGCTCTGAACATGTAGGTGCTGCCAGAAGGAACTTTCAGAGCTCAGCTCTATCTTTGTAGTTTATTAATCTGCTACCATGGAAACAGATATTTAATCCTTCAAAACAAGAAAATAGCTTTCAACAACACACTTTCAAATAATTTGATGATGGTGAACAGTATTTCTTTCTTCAAAAAAATTTGATTTTTAAGTGACTAACCTCATTTTTGGCAATCTGATTTGAGTTTCCATGGAAACAGAAGTGACAGCTGAGACCCCCAAGCTCTTGTAACTAGTGGGGCTCAGGTTAAGTCTTGCAAATGTCAGTTGTCCCAAGGCACCTAGAAGAGCCAATAGAAATAAGAGTCAGCTGAGCTCCAGGGAACAGAAAGGAACAATAAATCAAACATTTACAAAATTATATATACACAGTGCTACTTGTTTGAGAAAAGCATGTGTTGCAGGTATGTAGAGACTGACTCATGGATGTAATTCAGGGTGTGAGTTTATATAGTTCTGCTTCATTCTAAACGCCCTTTTCTGAGTGGCTAAACAACTTATTTATTTGTAATGTATTTTGTTACACTAAGCATAGGAATATTGGGGTAGGAAAGTAAAAGTGGAGAATAAAAATCTCTCATAATGGTCCTGTTACTTACTAGCATGAGAACTAACTATGAAAGGAGAAGAATCAAATAAAAATTTATAAAAGTCAAGTTATGAAGACAAATGTGTTCATCTGACACTGGCCCAAGTACTTTTTTGGAAGCTTTTATTATTAGTCTTTGTAGAAATTTTTCTAATTCTTAATATTTAGTAATGATATTATATACCTCTCAGGCTGATTGATATAAAGACGATTTTCATTGTCTTATTTTAGAAAGACTTGTTAGTAGGTCCACATCATATCAGAGGGAGAAACAAATCAGGATTTCCCATCCTGTGTTCCTGTTACCTACTCTACAATTCACCACTTTCCCTGTCCCCCCCAGCTCAAATTTCTATTGAAAGTAGTGTATCACTGACAAGAAGGCTTGTATCTCTGAATTGCTTTGTGAGTGGAGAGGATTATCCAGCTTAGGTCACTCTGACCACCACATCCTGTACTAAAAATCTCATCTGAGTCCTATAAGAATCCAAAGGGGTTTATTTAATTATCTAAACAATTATTTAAATATATAAGTATCTGTATCTATCTAAAGGGATTCTGATCAAGGTAGGTTTTATAAAGAAAGCAAAATGTTTAGTTGAGAAGGACCGAGTTTGCTTTATGGCATGCACAATATAGTTTCTCAATATTTGAGTGTCCACAAATATACAAATATAATGTGATACATAGATGAGAAGGTATCCCACTAAGGAATTATTTTATTTTAGGAAAATTTTGTTAATTATTTTTCTGATTATTAAAAATACTATGATATGTTGGTTTTGAATCTTTTAAAACAAAACTAAAGAATTGAAAAGAAAATAAAAGTCATGAACAAGCTCAACATTCAGTTTGTGTGCAAAGGGTAAATATAGAACATATCAGCTTATATATCCTATGTAAATTTTGACTTAAATGTAACCATAGCATCCTTTCACATATTTACTCTCATATATATTCTTATATGAATTTGTAACATAATATACATATTCTTTCTAACTTCCTTTATTTTTAGTGGGTATTTTCATTCTATTTAAACATCTTAAAAATGTAATATTATTTTATTATTTTTAAAAATTGTGATAAGAACAATTAACATGAGATCAAGTCTCTGAACAAAATTTTAAGTATACAATATGGTATTGTACTATAGGCACAATGTTGTATAGCAGATCCCTGGAACTTATTCATCTTGCATAAGTGAAACCTTATGCCCATTGATTAGCAGGTCCCATTCCCTCCTTCTTCAGCCCCGCAAAACTGCCATTCCACTCCATGATTCTATGATTTCGATTATGTAAGATACTTCATATGAAGTTTATTTCACTCGGCACAATGTCTATAAGGTTTATCCAAGCTGTTGAATATTGCAAGATTTCCTTTTTTAAGAAGAGTGAATAATATTCTGTTACATGTATATACCACATTTTCTTTATCCATTCATCCATCAATGGACATTTAGGTTGTTTCCATATCTTGGCTATTGTAAATAGTGCTGCAATGAACATGGGCATGATAATATATCTCTTTGAGATCTTGATTTCAGTTTTTTTATATCAATACTGAGAAGTGGGATTACTGGATCATATAGTAGTTCTATTTTCAATTTTTTTAGGAAACTCCGTGCTGTTTTCAATAGTGGCTGCATTGTTTTATGTTTCCACTGAGAGCATTCTAATTTCTCCACATCCTCACAACACTTGTCTTTGTTTGTTTGTTTGTTTGTTTGTTTTAATAATAATAATCCTAACAAAGTGAAGCAATATCTCATTCTGGTTTTGCTTTGCATTTCCCTGATGTTTAGTGATGTTGAGCATCCTTTCACATACATGTTGGCCATAAGTATATTTTTGGGGGGTAGGGTGGGGAATGTCTATTTAGTTCCTTTGCTCATGTTTTAATTGGATTACATGTTTCTTTGCCTTTGAGTTATAATTCATGTATTTTGGATATTAAGCTCTTATCAGATATAAATTTTACAAATATTTTCCTCCATTGCATAGATTGTCTTTTAATTTTGCCGATTATTTCCTTTGCTCTGCAGAACCTTTTAGTTTGGTATAATTCCACTTGTTTATTTTTGCTTTTGCTGCCTATAGCTTTCAAGTTATAGAAGAAGTCATTGCCAAGACCAATGTCATGAAGCTTTCCCCCTATGTTTTACTCTAGGAATTTTTCAATTTCAGGTCTTACTTTAAAAATCCATTTGGAGGGGTGCCTGGGTGGCTCAGTTAAGTGTCTTCCTTCAGCTCAGGTCATGATTCCAGGTCCTGGGATCAAGCCCCACATTGGGCTCCCTGCTTTGTAGGGACCCTGCTTCTCCCTCTCCCTCTGCCACTCCCCCTGTTTGTGCTTACTATCTGTCTGTCAAATAAATAAAATCTTAAAAAAAAAATCCATTTGGAGTTGACTTTTGTGTATGGTGTGAAATAAGGATATGGTTTCATTCTTTTCCATGTGGGTATCTATTTCTCCAATACCATTTGTTGGAGACTCTTCTTTTCCTATTGTGTATTCTTGGCACCCTTATTGAAAATCAGTTGACTGTACGCATAAGTTTATTTCTGGGCTCTTGATTCTCTTCCATTGAATATATATCTATCTTTATATCAATATCATACTATTGTAATTATTGTAGCTTTGTAATGAATCTTAAAATCAGGTGATGCTTATAATTGTTTTTTCCCCACAAGACTGATTTGGCATCTTTCCTAGTAGTGACACATGAATTTTAGAATTATTTTTTCTATGTCTGTAAAAAGAATGCCATTTAATCTGCTTTGTTTTTAACTTCAAGTATATCATAAATACCTTTCCATGGCTAAAACTATAAACTCAGTATTAACTTTTGCAGTAGTTTCATAATATTCCAATATGTGGATGTGAACATGACTCGTCATGTGAAGTTTTTCTAATTTAGAAATTTTAATTTTTGTGTAGTCACATTAGTCTTTTTCTTTAAGGGTTTTGCCTTTTTAATTATGTATAGAAAGACTATCCTCATCTTAAATTTATATCCAAAGACCTTTAGGTTTTCTAGTTTACAGTTTTTTCCCATTATTTTAAATTTATTTATATATATTTTTTATTTCTTTTCAGTGTAACAGAATTCATAGTTTTTGGACCACACCCAGTGCTCCATGCAATGCGTGCCCTCAATAATACCCACCACCTGGCTCCCCCAACCTCCCACCCCCCCACCCCTTCAAAACCCTCAGGTTGTTTTTCAGAGTCCATAGTCTTTCATGGTTCACCTCCCCCTCCAATTTCCCTCAACTCCCTTCTCCTCTCCATCTCCCCATGTCCTCCATGTTATTTGTTATGCTCTGCAAATAAGTGAAACCATATGATAATTGACTCTCTCTGCTTGACTTATTTCACTCATATAATTTATTTTTATTTACAGTTGGAGGTATGAATATAAGTATTTTTTGTTTATTTTCACATCATTTTTCACTAATTTGTAATACTTTTATTATCACTTTATAGATGCTTAGATCCTTATATATATTGAGTCTGTCCATTCTATTAATAAGTTATCTAGTGTGGAAGAAATACTGTACTATTATTATAATTTTATAATATATCTTTATATCTTATAGGAAAAGTTTCTTCTTATTAATCTTTGTTTTCACAAAATTTGAAATGAAATTCAGTCTTATGATCTAGTTCCAAAGCAGAATTCCCATTTAGATTTTGATTGGAATTATATTAATTTTATAGATTAATTTTGGAAAAATCTGATCTATTCATAATATAGACACTTCCTCCCCAGAAACATGGCATCACTACATTTTTCGGTTTGCCTCTTATGTCCATCAATAAAATGTGTATTTTTGTTCCCTTGAAACCAGCATTTTACTCTATCATCGCTTTAGCAGTCTTCCCTCATTATATCAAGAGTAGAACTTTATGGACAGTTGCTATCACAACATTAAGTTACCAGCTTCTCAACTCTACCACTTACATCACTCTGGGATTTGCTATTTACCTGTTCAGTTTCACCAGTTGGTAGCAAATTTGGCAACATCTGCATTAACTGGAAGTTTGCCTAGAGTCACACAGTCATGGGAGAAAGGCATTTTTACAGTGAGAGAGGGAAAATTCCAGTTCTTTTTCCTTCTTCGTTCTTGGTCTAGTTTTCGATTAGTTCCTGAGATAAATTGTTCTGGCTTACATAGTGCAATTTTATGGTGACTACAGGGTGTGAATTGAGCAAAGAGGACAGTTCTTATGACCACTTGTTTTCCGAGGGAGGCTGCATTCTACCATTATAGGTTCATTCTTTTGGTTTAAGCCTCTCTCTCCAATACAGTGAAAATAACTCCATATACTATTATAATCTAGTAACACTTTAATTAGCAGATTATTTCCATCTGGATTGCTATATGAGAGAAAGATCTTGGCCACAATGAGACACTGGTTATGTAAATTTTAGTTATGGAGTGTTGTCAAGACTAGAAGTGTGGACCTTTGTAGAAGGCTGTGGGTGGTAAGGGGACATTGCAAAACTACAAAGTTGGAGGAAGAGGTATGGTCTTTTGAAGAGAGAGAAAGAGGATATTAATGAGAAGTTAGGAGAGCTCAGTAAATGAAACTTCTTTTTATGTCTATAGCTTGTCCTGCCTAATTGTATAGAAAAATTACACGAGGAATAGAGGAATAAAGGGGGTGGAGGTTATAGCTGCTTTTACAGTAAAATCCATTAAGTTCCCTTCCCACTAGTGCAATCTCAGCCGACAGAAGGCAGGGTTATTATTGCTAAAAAGTGAGCCAGCAGCTGGGCTCCTTCTATGAATAGAATTCTACTGTCATCAATGCAATCATTTTTAGTGACACATTGAAATAAACATCCAGGCCAGAGTTATTTCTTTAAAGTATCTTTTTCCCCCCCAGCTGTAATCATTAGGATAATCCTTTAATACTGTGTTTTCTAATATAATATTGCCACTTTATTCTACCTAGTTATCTGTGTGGCGTCATTACTGATGCTACCAAAAAAAAAAAAGTGACTTCCAAGCAGCTACATTTCTTGTGCAGCACACACAGCTGCCACTTGAAGCTCCACTCACAATCAATTTGATAAGTCAATCAATTTTCATTTTGTCTTCATCTCCTAGGTAACCACAGCATCCATCTAGACCCTTGCCAAGGGAGAACATTTAAAAAGTAATATGTATTCATCATCGGTTTTCTTCTAACACTGACTTAATAGAAAAGCAAAGAGCTGCCCATGCAGTATTTTAAATCACAGTAACACAAATTTTCTTTGATTCTGGAAAGAGAGCTTGAAGAGGAACATACTGTGGAATATAATGTCGTTATATTTCAGCCTCTTACGATGTATCAGGAACAAAAACTACACCACCTGCTATGTCTATTATGTGTTTAATGTGAATAACAAGCCTCTTACTCCTGGTTATTTAAACAAATCATAAGCCATCTGACATTATACTTATAACCCACCCCATGCTTCATGACTCTGAGAAAGACACAACTTGGAGCAGGGGGGAGTTGCTTTGGGGTAAACCTTTTGATGTGAGTACAAAGCATCTGGCCCCAAAGGAAGTCATTTATCTCCCTCCAAATCCCTGGAAAAAAAAGGCATTATGTAAAATATAACTATAAAAAAGTATTATTGGCACGATGTAGTGGACAAAAATTCTTAGCAGTTGCAAAAAGCATTAAATTTTGCTTTACTTGAATCTTTGTGTCGTGTGAAGTCATGAGAAAAATGGAACACTTGGTGTTTTTAGGAATAACATGTAGGAAGTCATGGATCTTGCCAACTTTGTTGATGCGGTGTGACATTCAGATTCCACTGACTACACAGGCTTCAAGTTCAGCTGAGTCTACCCCATCTACCTGGACACAGCAAGGTGGTTTATTCGTTGTTGTTTCCTATAGGAAGTGTTAACCCATGTTTTGCAAAGGTTCAACACTAAGTATACATTAAAGAATGTATGTGTAAATGTACATTAGAGAGAAGTCATGTTTGATAGAATTGAGAAAAGAATATGAAAATAAAATAGTATGAATGAAATTATTAGTCCATGGCTTTTTATGTTATAAGTATTGATTTTCTTGAATATTTTGAGGGATTTGGAAAGTATTTAAGGTCCTGGTTCTATATTCAAAAATGAGGTGGAGGCAAAGATTGGACACAGCATGCTTTTATGGGAAGACCACATACCTAAAAATCTCTCTTGACTCTTTTAAGGTCCTTCAGTAAGAACTTGAAAAAGTCACTCATTTATCTGGGCCTCATCTACAAAATGAAGGTTGTTGGTGAAGGGAATTCTGAGTTTCCTCCAAGTCTAAAATTCTGTGTTTTTATCTAATAGACTCTAAGCACTTTAGGAGTTCCTATACACAGAGATAGAGACTATATTTTTTATTAATTTTTTTAAGAGAGAAAGAGCTCATGCACATGAACAGGGGAGGGCAGAGGGAGAGGAAGAAACTTAAGCAGACTCCAAGCCCAGCACAGAGCCTGCTGTGGGGCTCCACACAGGGCTTGATCTCAATCACAACCCAGACCTCATGTGACCTGAGCCAAAATAAAGTCAACACTTAACTGACTGAGCCACCCAGGTACCCCTAGACTCTATTTATGTAAAATGCTGTAAAACTCTGAGAAATATATAACTAGATATTTAATCAGATTTTAAATAATTTAACCAGATATTTATTTATTTAATGCATGTATTTAATAAATATGATAAGTACATAACATTTAATTTGTGCATGTGTTTTTAAAAGTCATGATATTTTATTAGTATTGCATGTTATACTCATTAGGTATTATGTTGTAATATTTTTTTTATTATGGTATGTTAGTCACCATCATTAGTTTTTGATTTAGTGTTCCAGGATTCATTGTTTTCATAAAATTTAATTTGTCTTTTTTATGTCAAAAAACCAAAGTATGAAACAAAACAAAGACAAGCAATGGCATGTGTTTGGATTTGAATCTGCTTGAGTTAATTTTATTTCATATCAACCTGAAATGGAAGAGTCAAATGTCAGAGAGTCTGGGAACTTTTCAGCTCAACGATGAGCCCACCATGTGTCAATTAATGCAAGGCTCATGAGGTTATTAAAACCTGAGTAAATACATTACATTTTTCAAAAGCAAATAGGTACTGTGGACTAAATAAGAATTTGGTGGTTAACAGTTAAACATTTCTGGAAGCTTCTTTATTCTTCTTGTTAAACATAACAAGAGAGCCTCTCTGCTAACCATAGCAAGAGACACAGTCCAGATTCAAATTTAATAAGACCTTTGTCTTCAGCAGTGCTCTTTGAGGCTCCCCCGTGTTCCTTGCTGAGAAGAGCAACAATCATATAAGTATAAAATATCATGTTACTTACAATAAAAATATATAAAACAAAAAAAATATTTTCCTTTCCTTTCCTCTCTTGGTCTCTGTCTTTGTCTGTCTGATTTTCACACTTTGCTGGAATGCTTGGGAAGAGACACAGTGAAAATCACTGTAATCCACATATCTTGGAAGCTAAAGAAATTTTCCAATCAATAGCTATATAGATCTTTTGTATCTTTTCTTTTTCTGCATAGAAAATGAAAGGGTTGTTTTCAGCTAACATACCGATATATAAGAATATTTAGTTACATCTTTATACACTATATGCTAACATTTCCACTATAGTTCCAGATAGTTTAGATGATTTTCAGTGCTGAACTTAAGCATGTTATGTTCTAGAAATACAAGTTGGATATAAAGTTTCTAATTAATCCTAAGAAATTTTTGTGTTCTTAAATGACATTAAGTAACAATCCCAACTCTCATGCAGCTGGGTAGGTTCTTGGCTTGACTGTCACCACCACCTTAATTATTTCTAACTGTTCCTACATCTTTGGGTCACTCCCTCAATGTTCAGGGTCTTGCTGGAGAACACATGACCAGCCAAGCCTGGGTTTCATTCCTGTGGCCTAATTGCAGAAGTGTTGGGAGAGTGAATGATTCTCTTCCAGTTCTGAAGTGAAATGTGGGGCCCTGGATTTCACTTTTGCAGACCTCCAAGTGGGGAGAAGGTATCTAGTATATTTGGTGTTCAAGATCTTTTATATCTGGCTAAGCCCACCTCTTCAACATGATTTCGATTATCTCACCCATGTATATGGGGCTTCTCCTGAACTGAATGAATTGTTATTCCTTGCATATGTTTTGTGGCATCTAATTTGCTTACTCTTCCTCATCATGATTTTATTCTCTCTGCAGAGGCCTTTTTTTGTTTGTTTGTTTTAAAACCTATGATCATGGGCTACCTGTCGTTGAATGTTTAATTCAAATGCCATCAGCTATATTAAGATTTTACTCTTCTTCAGGGTAGAGAGGAAATCTTTTTGAAAAGATAAAACACTTGTTGTTGGTAAATTGAAGTGTAGAATGTAAAATACAGTCTAAAGGATAGGAAAAAATGAGGTTATGGTAAGGATACTCTAGCAAGAGAGAAAAACCTCAACAATAATGTTTCTCCTTCAGGAATTTTATTTCATCTTAGCTTGTGCTCAGATTATCAGTGTCCATGCTTTATCCCTGTTTGTGGACTTAATGCACCTTGAGGGCAGGAATCATGCCTGATTATCTTGGGATCCTCTGCAGCACCCAGAAGAGTGATTTAGCAAGAACGAGCTGCTCAGTCTGAAATAGGAGGCAGTGACATAAAGCAAGACAGGAAATGTACCATTCTAGATGGTATGGGCTAATTCAGCAAAAGACATAGTAGGGACATAAGTGGGGACATAGTGGAGAATCATGTAAACTTCTGGGGACAGGAAAATCATCTCTGGGGGCTTTGAACTGGGAATTAAAGGATGAGTGTAGTATTTTTCCCAAGTGGACAAGGCAGTGTTCAGATTTTATCTTTAATATGAGGAAGACCTTTTTAATAGTAAACATTCCCCAACAAAGACTAAAATGCCTCATGATGTCATGGACCTGGAGATGTTTAATCAGAGGCCAGTTGACTACGTTTGCAAAAATTTATTCACCCCTATGATGAGATTTCTGAGGACCTGAAAAATCTGAATTTTTATGATTCATAAATTCCTAGAGAAATTTGAAGATCAAAAAAATGATTGGAGTAGACAATTTTTACTAGCTAAATATATATAACAAAAAATAAACACCATTTTCTTTTGACTTGCAAAAAAATGTACTTTTTATTCTGAGAGAAAAACATGAATTATTTTTATTTTTTTAGTTTTTTAAAAATATTTTATTTATTTATTTGACAGAGAGAAAGATCACAAGTAGGCAGAGAGGCAGACAGAGAAAGGGAGAAGCAGGTTCCCTGCTGAGCAGAAAGCCCAATGTGGGGGTCGATCCCAGGACCCTGAGATCACAACCCGAGCTGAAGGCAGAGGCTTAATCCACTGAGCCACCCAGGCACCCGAAGAATTATTTTTATAATCAGAATACTGAACAAATGAGTCTACCAGTATCAATAATAAAGCAACTTCAGTTTTATTTCCACTTTTTCTTCAAGTCCATCCTGTAGGACTGGTTTTTCTGCTTCCTTGGAGAAAAGCTCAGGTTGATTAATCTTGCAAAAAATCTCATTTTAGTCATTGGTATGTCTAGGTATGTGCAATCATCAAGTAATTTTGTTTTAAAGTCAAAGCTTCTCCCCTTCCACAGGAGGTCTGTTGAAATCCATAACCTGCATGAAGAGAATTGGTCATGGCCAGCTTCTTTTCATTCTCCCACCATGGTTTCTACCTGTCCTCCCTTTTCTTGCCATGTTTCTGGTTCTACCAGGATCATGCAGAGGATGGGAGCAAGACTAATGGATTAGTCTTACCATTAGCATTTTTTGGGATTGGCAGATTGAAAATGGCAGGTTTTGGTTCTCTGTAGAACTCCCCTCAGCCAGAGATCTTTTGCCTGCATTTTCTTGACATGGATGATCAATCTCCAACTGGCCAGGTTAGGAGACATAGACCAACCTCTGCAAATAGACCTTTGAATCTTTTTTTTTTTTTTTTTTTTTATCATGCTATTGTTGAGGACAGAAATACTCCCTGATTTCCTCTGTAGCAGGGAAAGCAAAAACAGCCACTATAACAGTATTTTTTGGGAAAAAAAAATTCTTCTGAATATCCAGTTTCAGCTTCCTGGATAATGTAAATGCTAAAATAAAAGTCACAAAATTGGGTTTTGACAGCCTCCTTTTCAACCACTGGTAGGTTTCAGTGAGATAGAAACCGAGTTTCTAGCAGTTCAGTTTGGAACATGATAATAATGAATATTTTTGACTTATGGCCTCAGTCATAACTGATATGGAATCCTATTTTAATATCCTTTTGTCTTGAGATCTTCATAAACAAACCACAAATGTGATATTCACTAGATGTTTGCTAAATTTATAGAAGAATATCATAGGTTTCTTCCTTGTTCTTCAGGAAATATGTACCATGATAAAGATCTAATAGGGTTACAGTGTTAAGATATTTTGGGGTAGGGAGTGCTCTTCTGCTTGTCTTTCCTGGTTTCCTGAAGTCTTATATGAACTTTGGTGATATTTGTTACTTAACTGGGCCAGAATCTAATTAGCTATTTACTGCTGCTCCCATTTATGTCTCTTGTTCCAGGAATTCACTTTTTTAAAAAATCTGTATTTTTGCCGTGGAATCATTCAAATAAAAGAAACACATTAGCTCTTCCTCTCTTGTGAACTTTAAAAGGCTCATTGGGGATTGACAAAAGGTTCACCTGATTTTCTATAAAGAATTTCTCATCGTTCTATGGAAAAAGGACTTCCTTAGCTTCCCCACACCGATAATAAATTATTAAAGCAGTCTCACGGGCAAGAAGGGGAAATGTGTTTCCGCTGACAGCACTGTGACAAAGACTCATATTAATTATAAAAAATAACAAGAGTGAAAGTTCAAAATCCAAACTTTGCTCTCAAAACAGCTTTTTTTCCCCCTGAGATAGGTTTCAGCTTTCAACATTGAACTTCCTGAAAAATAAACTGCAATCTGATCCTAAAGATGAGTTTAGCATATTCTAGTTTTTGCTTTGGCTTTTAAGGAGAAAAAAAAAACAAATGAACTAATAATAATAATACTCCTACTAATAAAAATTAAAGAGTAATAATACAGTGTGTGATAGAACCAGAGCCCAGAATTAGGCCAGGTAGGGGGTGAGAATCTATTTACAAGCATTGGGCATGGGCCACCATCCTACATGGAAGGAAGGTGTAGAAGCACAGGGCTTATGACCAGAGATGATAGAACATATGCGGGGTAAATTAGAGCAGAGTGAAAACCAAAATAGGACAAAATCCAAACTCAGACAACAGCTAGGTTGAAAACCAGAGGTAATTTTCAGTTAATAGAGGCAAGAATATGTGAGAACAAGGGCCAACTAATTCAGGGAATTTTGATAACAATTTGATAACATGCCAGGTTTCAGTTTTATTGGCCTTGCTGCTTACATGGGGAACTTTCCTGGGGCTGTGTTTAAAGAGCCCATGAGGCTCTCAGCAAGTGGTCCATGAGGACATCTTTCTTTTTGTTATAAATACAGTGTAATGACATGCCTCATTTACCAGTTAAAGCCATAATAGCTTATTCAGATCCATCAAGCTAAGGATTACTTAGGGACTGTGGAATAGACACTTGTTTCTGCTGCCAGCAAATACATTCAGTCCTCCTGTTACAGTATATTACATTGTAATATGTTAGTTCTGCATGGATTGTTAAAAAGGCCCAGGTAGTAAAGAGAGAAAATTCATGCCATGCAATTGGCCTCATCCTTCCATTAATTATTTCCCACAATCCTAACATCATAATCCATTTATTTGCAAAAAAAAGCAAAAGCAAATTTGACAATTATAAAATATGTCACTTTGATAGAAAATATCTGGGTATAGTTTCTTGTCCATGAGTATAATGTATCAGTTTATGGTTCTACCCACTTGTTTTCTAGACTTGTCAAATGACATGAATTAAATGATTAAAACTTAATACTGACCCCAGATATTTAATCCTTTTTTAAAAGATTATTTTTCCATGGTACTACTAAAACTAGTACAGAAATGACTCCTAGCAGATAAATCCTAGTCTTAAGGTCGTCAAGAAGAGCTTGGTTCTAATTTCCTTCAGTTTTCTTTATTTTAACTTTGTTATAATTTTTTTCTCAAAGTTTTTATTTAAATTCCAGCTACTTAGCAAACAATGCAATATTAGTTTCAGAAGTAGAATTCAGTGTTTCTTCACTTCCATACATCACACAGTCCTCATCACAACAAGTGTGGTCCTTAATGCCTGTCACCTGTATCACCCATCCCCTCCCCCCACCTCCCCTATGGTAACCATCAGTTTGTTCTCTGTAGTTGAGAGTTTGTGTCTTGGTTTGCCTCTTTTCTCTCCCCATGTTCATTTGTTTTGTTTCTTAAATAACTTTGTTATAAGTTTTATGTTTCACACTAACTTCTTTAATTTTTAATATTTACTCCTTTTTGTAAATCCTTTCCTCATATGCCGTCTTTGAATAGATTGCAGGAGGATAGCTGCTCTGAGACATTTGAAGGGTATGAAGTTCTGACCTCAAGCGGAAGATCTACAAGTGGCCTAGAACTAGGCTCTCTATGAATTTGTCATGGGTGCTTTAGTGTCTGAGGGAAGGGACTTCCTTGTTGGCCTGAGCTCCAACACTCAGTCCCCAGAGGGCCCCATGGCCTCCTGGAATGAAAGGCATATGGTCTCTTCCAATCCAATCTAAGCTGTTTATAGGGAGCATAGAAATGGACAGATCCCGGGGATCAAAGACACCAATGTCTTTAGGATCAATGCACTCTGAGCTTGGGCTGTCATGACAAAGTGCTCTAGACTGGGTGGCTTATAAATGACACAAATCTTTTTCTCAAACTTCTGAAGACTGGAGGTCCAAGATCAGGGTGCTGGCTTGATTAGGTTCTGCTAAGGTTCTCTTCCAAGATGCAGAGCTGTCTCCATATTGTCTCCTCCAATGACAGAGAGAGGGTGAGAGAGCTTTCTGGGGTCCCTTTTATGGGGGCACTAATCCCATTCATGAGGGCTTAACTCTCATGTCCTCATCCTATCGCCGCCTAATACCACGCTCATCTCCTAAAACCCTCATCACACTAGGGGTTAGGGACTCAACCTGTGAATTTTGGGGGGTTACATTCCATAAATTGCACTCTCTTTGGAGACAGGCAGAATGCTGTTAAAAATCAGGAGCCCAGGGGCGCCTGGGTGGCTCAGTGGATTAAAGCCTCTGCCTTCAGCTCGGGTCATGGTCTCAAGGTCCTGGGATCGAGCCTCATATTGGGCTCTCTGCTCGGCGGGGAGCCTGCTTCCCCCTCTCTCTCTCTGCCTGCCTCTCTGCATACTTATGATCTCCGTCTGTAAATGGATAAATAAAATCTTAAAAAAAAAATCAGGAGCCCTGACGTTCACCATCACTAGCTTCATCTAGCTTTTGAGGCATTTCTCTTTTACCATAATGTTGGCAGGAGAATTGCTGTTTAGTACCTTCCAGATTTCCCTCAAATGGCAGATAACTTGCAATAGTGAATCTCTTAGTGAAGATCCTTTTCATGTAAATTAAGCACTTTGGACACTGTCTATCTACACTGGCAGATCATGAAGACTTCAGAAAAGTAGTATATATATATTTATTTTATTTTTTTTTATATATTTTTTTAAAGATTTTATTTATTTATTTGACAGACAGAGATCACAAGTAGGCAGAGAGGCAGGCAGAGAGAGAGGAGGAAGCAGGCTCCCTGCTGAGCAGAGAGCCTGATGCAGGGCTCGATTCCAGGACTCTGAGATTGTGACCTGAGCCAAAGGCAGAGGCTTTAACCCACTGAGCCACCCAGGCGCCCCAGAAAAGTAGTATATTAACAATCTAAAGCATAATATTAAAAATGAAAGCCAAGGTTGATTGATTGATTTCTATGTGATAAGCAGACTATTAGGCACCTTACATGTGTTATTCCACTTTGTAATACATTCCCATTTAATAATTTGCATTCATTGAGTAGTATATTGAAGAGATGGATGTCAGTTATTCTATATATAACTCAAAATGCAGAAGCAAAATTTTCCTTAATTCTGCCTTAGGGAGAAGTAGTACACAATTTCCATCAAAGAGAAATGTTTTATTTGTTTGCATTTTTCTTAGAGAAAAGATGACTCAATAAAGTAAATAAAAATTTTAATAGCTGAACCTAAGCAAAACACAATTGGACTGAGTAAAGGCAAGTTGGCAAAAATTCTTCTTTTTTTGTATAGTTTTGCTAGTTAATTTGAAGAGAAGTATTTGATCATATGTATTTTAAATTATTGCATTTAATGGATAGTATAATAGACAACTCTCTTATAATAAAAAATAATACATTAATTGGTTTTTAAAAGAAACAAGCTTTTAGTTTCTACCCTGTGAGTGATGTCTAAGGCCTACATCAATATGTGTTGCTATATTGTACTTCTACTACCTTAAATTCTTCTTCCAGGATTTTGAAACAACAACAGCACCCCCAACGCATCAGTTTCTGCTATAACAGAAATAGTCTCGGGAAGATAAAAATAGAACAATGTCAGCATTATGCTTATTGAGGTACCAGTGACGTATACCCATGGCTTTGAGGAAATAAAGCATATACTCCTCTGAATTAAAAGAAAAAGAGGTCAAATGGGGACAGTTAAATTTTGGCAACTTATTTATTTGTTTGTTTGTTTCTGAATCCATTCACTCACACACAGAGAAGCAGTCATTTCCCTTCCCTCTGCAGTATTTTCTTTTCTTTTTGCCAAAAAAATGACACAAATTCTCACTATTTTATAGGTATGAGGTGTTGGGTTTATTACTCAATTTTGATGTCATACATTTTTAATATGTGAAATAGGAATCATATTTTCTTTGCCTCATTGTTACAAACACTAAATGAAATAGTGAATTGTCAAAGATCCATGAGAGGTCCTAATCATAGTTGTTATTATTATTTTTATCTGTGTGATGTTATATTGCCATCACCCTTTGCAATGATGTGCTAAAACTAGCAAGAGTCACTTCTGGTATGTTACCAGGTGCCAGACACTATGTTGAATTCAGCTTTACATCAGTCCATTTAAGTAGGTCATATTATTCCCATTTTACAGATGGAGAAAGCAAATAATTTGTCCATTAGTTGACAAATGAAAGAATATGGGTTCAAATCTACCTGTATTTGTTAACAAGTGCAGTCTGTGAAAAAAGGACTCGCCTATAATAGACACGTGGTTGCCGGTGATGAGCCTGGATGCTGGGGCCAGGTAACCTGGGTTCTAACTCCACCATTTCTTTGTAACGTGATGGGCAAGTGGCATAGTCACTCTCCCTGGCTCAGTTTCTTTATTTGCAAAATAGGAATAATAATATTACCTAACTCCCAGGGTTATTATTATTAAAGAAGATAATGTTTGTGAGGCAGTTTAGAATTGTGCCTAGGACATAGTGAGTGCCAGAAAATGTTTGCCTATAAAAATACAGAAGCTCCAGGGTGCCTGGGTGGCTCAGTCCTTAAGTATCACTTTTGGCTCAGGTGGTGACTGCTGGGTTCTGGGATCCATTCGGGTTCCTGGCTCAGCAAGGAGCCTGCTTCTCCCTCTCCTGCTCCCCCTGCGTGTATGCTCTCTCTCCCTCTGTCAGATAAATAAATAAAATCTTAAAAAAAATACAGAGTCTCCAAATTACCCTGTACTGGGAAGAATGTTTATTTATTTATTTTTAAAGATTTTATTTATTTAGTTGACAGAGATCACAAGTAGGCAGAGAGGCAGACAGAGAGAGAGGGGGAAGCAGGCTCCCCGCTGAGCAGAGAGCCCGATGTGGGGCTCAATCCCAGGACCCCAAGATCATGATCTGAGGAGAAGGCAGAGGTTTAATCCACTGAGCCACCCAGGAGCCCCCTGGTAGGAATATTTAAAGGGTAGTTGTAAATAGCCTCTTTTAGCAATATCTCATATATCTAAAAACATTTGGGTTAAAGTTATGTGGAAGCAATCCTAGATTCAGGAGAGAGCAAAGGACCAGACATTCCTCTAGCTCACAAGCATTGTTGTGTAAATTATTCTCATCTTTCTGAGGCACCTTGAATAGCTCACCTAAGTGGTCCCAGTTTGAGGGGCTGGACTCTTAGGAGCTGAAAGGATCCATGTCCATTCTGGGAACAGGGAACTCTTCTCTCCACCCATGCCCCTGCTCCAGATAGGAGCTGGCAAAGGTCTTCTCTCTTAACATGTTACTGCTACATCTGTTGTTTTTAATACCCCTCCTCCCACTCAGAAGCACTGAGAGGCAAGCAGACTTAAAGGAGGGAATTCAGGGGGTGCCTATGTGGCTCAATCAGGTAAGCCTCTGCTTTTGGCTCAGGTCATGATCCCGGGAGAGAAGGTCATGATCCTGAGAGAACCCAGGAAACTCCTTAAATTGAACTATTTGCTCTCTTCAAATTAAGATGCAGTAAAAAAATCATGTAGGTAATACTGGCAGAGAAACTTTCTGGAAGGTTTTATAGAAAAGATACGGTGGCATCAAACATAAAACTTAACTAGAGTTTTTTAAATCTGCAGAGTTTCTGTATTTTCTGCATATGAATTGTGTCATTAAATGTACTTTGGATCAATATTGGCTTGGGCAAAATCCTAACATGGAATTTGGAACAGTTGAAACTGATCAGTAAAAGAATAGTGGGATACTTTTCTGAATTTTAAAGGTCAAAACCATGCACAGATCTTTTACTGCACCCTGAGTTTTAAGTAAGTGTGCTTGTTATGAAGGAAATGAAGAAAACTGCCATACAGAGTTATTATTCCAGTGAAAGGTGCTGTTCTTGAGGTATTATAACACATTAAGTGGGGAAAAATTTACTATGTAAGTCTTATAATTTCCTCTGTATAAATTGTTCCAATTTTTATAATGATAGGAATGACTGAATCATATTTTGTTACTCTGTTGCCATATTAGTTCCAGATAAATGGCTCAAAATTAGCCTGGTCTGGTTGCCCTTTGAAAAGGTTCATTAAAATAGATGAAATATCTCAGAAATATACTCTGGTTACTGATTTTTTTTTAAAATAAACAAACCCACTTTAAAACAATATTCAGTTTCAGACATACTCACCTTAAGACAATATTGGGTTTCAGACAGCATAAAATTCTGTGATGAGTAAAAGAGAAGAATAACAGCAGACTATTCGGTACATTGATTTTCTTATTTTTGCTATACTGAAGGATTGGCCTCTCATATTTTTTCCATCATAGACAATTGAGTCCAAACTGTTCATGATTCTTTTCATGAATAAAATTCCATTCAGTAGAATAGTTCAGGTCCAACGGTTGTTCATTTGTTCATGTATTTTTAAGCTAGATAGTTAAAAATTTAGGGGTCATACTATATATATGATGATTTTCCCTCTAGTCTCTTTTGTTTTGAAGTTGTATTCAATAGATATTTAATCTTTGAAGAAGCTAAAATTAAAATAAAACAAAGAAATAAACTTTTTTCTTTAAAAGTACAAACCTAAGAATTGAGGAATGGCTGCTATATGCCTAGTGAGTGCAATTAGTTGGACCATAAATTGTAAATTACACAAATCACATTTTATTATAAAAATGCTATGTATAGGGGTGGCTAGGTGGCTCAGGCTATAGGTGTCTGACTTCCACTCAGGTCATGATCGTGGGGTCCTGGGATCAAGCCCAGCATCAGGTCCTATGCTTAGTAGGGAGTTTGCTCCTCCCTCTCTCTCAGCCCCTCCCCCAACTTGTGCTCTCTCTTACTCTCTTTCTCTCAAATAAATAAATAAAATCCTAAATAAAATGCTATGTATAATTCAATTATGTAATAAAACATAAAATGAGAATGTGAAAAATAGTCTATAGCTTAAATACTCTAAATTTATTCCTAACGGCCTTATAACTTCACTGAAATTTGCAATACATTGGAATTGTTGGCAGGCTTACTTTCCAAAAGAAAGTAAGTTTTCTTTTGAAAACTGTTTGAGTCACAATCAGCTAGACAGAGGGAATCAACACAAGGCAAGTCCAGCCAGACACATGGACATGATCTATATTGTTTTGGAATCACTGCCATGTTCAAATTCTCATATGGCCAACTTGGACTAGTCTACAGGTAGAATCATGAAAAAAGAAAAGTTGTTCAACTCAGGGAAGTTTTCTGGTGGGTTACATGTTCCCACCAGTAACTGGAGAAGTTTCATCTGGTGAAGATCTATAGCCAGAACTCTTGACAAATTATCACTGCAACTTATTTGCTTCTTCATCTGTGTCCTATGTATAAACTCTTCATGATCCAATGATCCCTTCTCAAAATCCAAGCCTTGTATATCCTCTTTTTAAAATCTGTTTTTATTTAATCAGGAGTCCCTTTTTGCACAAATATAGTTTGCTTGTGCTGTCTCTTTCTCTTATGGGTACGATTTTTCAATAATGTGAATCATTCATGAGTTGTAACTGAAGAAAAATAAAGCACTTGTCAAATCCCAGCTATTGAGGGAGATAGAAACAGAACACTTAGAAGTAAACTTGCTTTTAAAGGGAAACCTGAAATTTGTGAGATTTTCAAATGATTCCATTAAACTTTTGAGCACCAGCATTATGAAGGATTCATCAATTTTGACAGCTCTGTTTATTTAAGCAAGGTGAAAGGAAAGACATTAATGATTTAGTCTAGCTTTCAGGAAAAAAGGTTCTTTTGTTGACAGTATAAATATGAACAAGGACCAGTTTCTAATGTTTTTAGAAGATATATTGCCTTCTGAATATTCAACCATATGTATCAACTAAAGTGTTTTTTGAGGTCAGTAAAATTTTGAGTGTGGCAAAATATTTAGACTCTTCCAGATTTTATTATGTATATTGTATGTAATGCTACCAGTTTTCATTTTTATTCTGTACTGGGACAAGTGTATGGTAGTAAGGATAAATAGATGGGGAGACATATGATATTATATATCTTTGTCCAAATATTTCTGATTATATTAAATATTAACAAGGTGGCAAATACCAGAATTTTTGGTAGACAACTTGGCTGAGGGGAAAAAATAAAATAAAAGAATACTTCTACTCTCCATTATTTCTTTTAGGAATAAGTGTGGGTAAATTGTTGTAATCAATGCTACAGTCTCAGTAGACAGTAGGCAAGGCAAGAAAAGGATAAATGGGTATTATATATTTTTCAAGATTTATTTATTTATTTGAGAAAGAGAGAGAGTGAGCAACATGGTGGGAGGGTGGAGGGGCAGAAGGAGAAGGAGAGAGAAACTTCATGCTGAATGCAGAGCCCATCACAAGGCTCAATCTCACAACACTGAGTTCACAATCTGAGCAAAAACCAAGGGTTGAATGCTCAACTGACTGCACCACCCAAGTGCCTCATAAATGGGTATTTTAAAGCAAAATCTGGAGCTTAGGTTTTGAAGTCAGGTGATGGAAAGTAGTATTTTTTTCCTTTGGCGTTTAGGGTGAAGAATATAAAAATATAACTTGGCATAGCTATTATTTTTTCTTACTGAAAATTTCCCTCTCCCACTAACAAAGAGGAAAATTTGTCCCAAATAGTTAAAAGTTTGGTGCATCTTTTGCTGAAAGGCAATGTATTTGTTTTTAAAGGATCCTGCTGTTTTCATTCTCTCAAGTGAAGTTTAGTCCTTAGCTCTACATTTTATCTATGAATAAATCATCTATTGTCTTAGAATGTGTCAGAAACTTTTAAAGTTCAGGTAATAGGAAGATGCTATTTTTCTTAAACTGCTGATGATACTGAAAGACAATGACATTTTGGTAAAGCAGGCTTGCCAAAGGAGATTTTACAGAGATCATAGACGCAATGTATTGCAGAGTATTCTACTCTGCGTGATTGGTCTACAGAGCTTCTCAGGTCATTCCTGTTTGTTTTTCAAAGGAGACTGCTAACTGCCTCCACCAATACTGAATACCTACTATGTGTTGGCCATCATTCTATGTGTATCTGATTAAGCTGAAGGCAAGTGATGTTCTTTAATCTCACAAGTACCTTTAGCTCTCTGACTTTTATCCATGTTGCATGTCCTCTGTTTTGACATGATGAAGACTTACTGAATACTGACAGGACCAAGAAGGATGGGAGGCTAGGCATTTGGACACTGACGGTGTGAGTGTTTGGGCATTCAGCCAGTAGCACTATTATCTTCCCAGGCACCAAAACTAAATGACATCGTGACTTCTGGTCCTTTGCTTTCATTTGTCCTCACATTTTCCTTTTAATAAATATACCATTCCCTCCTATCTTTTAGTTTCTACGGGCAATCTCCTTGTCAGGCCCTTCCTTCACCTTTAGATTACTGCCAATAACCCCTGACTTTCTCGCTGTCTAAATGATGCTCTAGATTAATCTTTCTAATGCATTCTTATGAGTCTGTCCCTTGTCTGCTGAAAAATTCTGAAGAATACCTCTTCAACAAATCTTAAAGCACTCCCTGTCACTTACTAGTGCACACAGGAATATGGAATAACTCTGTTGGCATCTTCTAATTGAGCAGGTAATTGTATGTTTGGGAAAATTGAGGCCTAAGAAGCTTAACTGGTGGGCCCAAGTATACTAGTTACTAGGAAGAAGTGCTGCAAAAAGACCCAAGATTTCTTAAATTTTAGGTCTTTGTACTGCCTCTTGTCACTAAGGTCATGTATTAAATTAATTTTTTCTCCTAAAGGTCAATCACTATGGAAAAACAGCCAGAAGAGATAAAAAAGATTAGTGAGGGGGGGACAAGATGGCGGAGAACTAGGAGGAAGTGCCGTTTCAACCCGTACCCTAAAGTGAGCTGATTACCTACCAAACAACTCTGATCACCCATGAAATCATTCTGAGATTAGAATTATACACGTCTGGATCTCTATGGGGCAGGAGACTCCAGTGGGCAGGTAAAGCAGAGTGGGAACATCGGATTGGTATCAGAAGATAAACAAAAGGGGGGAAGAAGCCACCAGAAGTGACCCATTGGAAGGTAATACCCCAATACGAGAGTGCCCTGCAACTGGGGACCAGCACTAACTTGGAGTCTGGTTGAAAGCACTCAAAAAGAGCAAAGGATCACGGGGGGAAATTTTGGGAATAGGGGCGGTGAGAGACAGGGGCTCAAGTCCCCAGACCCAGGACAGCCACCCCTGGTGCGGAGCCAGAGAGAATGCGGTGAAGAAACCAGGTCTTGGTCCCTGAGCCGTGAGCGGGCCTGAGAGCGCCTGGGTGGGGACTCCTGTGAGGGGCTGGGAGCCTCGCCAGTGGGCAGAACCACAGCCTTTTTGCACTCCCCACGTGTGAGCCATGCTGTGCTATCAGAGCCTGAATTGCGCCGCACACCCTCTCCTGAGAGAGGTGCGTGCAGGCGCCATCCCGGTGCTCTCAGACCCGGAAAGTCTGAGCGCTCCCACCACGGGCCAGTGGGAAAATCTCAGTGTGCGATCGCTGCTTGGGACCTCTCTGGTGGTCTGGAGCTTCCCAGATAGCCACCGCTGTCGTGGTTTTGGGTACAAGCAGGAGTTCCTACATCCCAAAGGACCGTGACAGGGAACGTGCTCTGCCAGTGGCCAAGGGGGAATTTATGTGCTTTGGAGCATCCAAAGGGTAACAGACTGAGGCTTCTCTCTGATAGGGAGCTCTGGGTGCAGTTTGCTTTCCTCTAAAAAACCATCAAAAGCTGTCAAGGTGAGAGAAAACAAAGGAACAAACAAACAAAAAAAACCTCCAGAGAACAAAAGCCTGAAAAACTGGTTTCCTCAGAGCCCAGCCCCTTGAGGGGCAGGAGGACTTAACTCAGTAAACACTGCCTGAAAACCCACATGGCAGGCCCCTCGATCAGAAAGCCAACTGGAAGGGGGAAAAAAAAGAAAAAAAAAGGAAAAAACAAAAGAAAAAAAAAGGCAAAAGAACAACCACCACTACTTCATAGATACAACTTTTATTTTTAATTCGTCCCCACTATTCTGGTTCATTTTTTTTAATTGATAATTTTTTAACCTATTTACCATCACAGTGAGATGTCCAGTACATTAAATTCCATAATAACCTTTTAACCTGAACTTTTTGATACATATACCCGTGTTTTTCTTTTGTTTTTCTATTTCTAATTTTTTTAAATTTTAGACTAGTTTAGTTTATTCTTTTTTTTAATTTTTATTTTTTAATATTCATATAGAGTTAAACTTCAAGGTAATCTCCTTTCCCCAATCAATGCTACCTCTATAGGTAAACCAATTTTTAATCCTCCTTTATCTTAGGAAAGTTGAGTCCTTTAACAAAGATACCAAGATACATCCAGGAAGAATCAAAATAATCTTACTTGCCCACACTGAGAATTTATAAACACTCTCCCATCTTTTTCTTCCACCAGTGTTTCTGTGTATTTGTGTTTGTCCTGGTATCTTATACTAGGGTTTCTTTTTGATGAGGTTCTTTTTTTATCATGCTTATATATATATATATATTTTTTTTCTCTTGTCATCTACCTTTATCAGTCTTTTTGTTTGTCTGTTTTTGTTTGTATACTTCATAAATCTTACCATTTGGGCTGGGCCTTCTCTTTTATTTTATCTTTCTTTTTTTTCCTGTCCCTCTCTCTCTCTCTTTTTTTTTCTCTTTTCTCTTTTTATTTTTTCTTTCATTTGGGTGGGAACTCTTGATTGCTCAGAAGCATTCCAGGGTGCACCTTGACTGCACTGGGGTTGATACATCCAGCTACATCCAGTCAGCCATCTCTCATCAAAATGACTAGGAGGAGGAATGCCCAAAAGAAGAAAAATTCAGAGTTTGGGCCTTCTGCAACAGAGCTAACAGCAAAGCCACCAGGGATGATGTTCACAAGGCTCTCAATGAGTTCCAATCTAATCTAAATTCTCTAAATGCTAGAGTAACTGAGACAGAAGATATAATTAGTGATCTGGGTGCATTTTTATGGGTGCATTTAGGCCATTCACATTGAGAGTGATTATTGATAGATAGTTTTTATTGACATCGTGTTACCTTTGAAGTCTTTCTTTCTGTAGATTGTCTCTATATTTCTGTTCAATGATATTCTTAGGATTTTTTCCTCTTTTATAGAATGCCCCTTAATATTTCCTTCAGTGTCAGGTTGGTGGTCGCATACTCTTTTAACCCTTGCTGGTCTTGGAAACTCTTTATCTCTCCATCAATTTTGAATGTCAGTTTTGCTGGATAAAGTATTCTTGGCTGCATGTTTTTCTCATTTAGTGCCCTGAATATTTCTTGCCAGCCCTTTCTGGCTTGCCAGGTTTCTGTGGACACTTCTGACGTTATTCTGATGGGCTTTCCTCTGTACATAAGGAGCTTCTTTGTCCTAGCTGCCTTCAAGAGAGTTTCTCTAGAATTATAATTCCTCATTCTTACTATCAGGTGTCTCAAGGACTTTCAAGAATCTAAAATCTTGTGGGGGGGAGCGTTCTGCCTCTAGTACATAAACGTTGGTTTCATTTGCGAGATTGGAAACATTTTCATGGAGAAATTGTTCCACTGTATCTTCTAGACTTCTTTCTTTCTCCTCCCCTTCAGGGATTCCAATAATTCTGACATTGGAATGTTTCATGGCATCATTTATTTCCCTAATTCTGTTTTCGTGGCTCCTAAGTTGTTTCTTCCAGGCTTCCTCCTGATCCTTTCTCTCTATCTCTTTGTCCTCCAGATCACTAATTCTATCTTCTGTCTCAGTCACCCTAGCTTTTAGAGAATTTAGATTAGATTGGAACTCATTGAGAGCCTTGTGAACATCATCCCTGGTGGCTTTCAGTCCTTCCCTAACATTGTGAACATCATCCCTGGTGGCTTTCAGTTCTGCCCTAATCAATTCCGTTTGGTCATCCATGGCTTTCTCCAACCTATGTCTATGTCGGTAGCCATTAGCTCTATGGCAGAAGGCCCAATTTTTCTTCTGTTGGGCATTCCTCCTCCTAGTCTTTTGGTGAGAGATGGCTGACTGGATGTAGCTGGATGTATTGAAACTGGTGCTCAACCACAAGGAAAAGTTTGAAGGGAGCTATAACACCTGGAAGCTAAAGACCACCTTGCTTAAGAATGCTTGGATCAACCAGGAGATCAAAGAAGAACTTAAACAATCATGGAAACCAATGAGAATGAAGACACTTTGGTCCAAAAGTTATGGGATACAGCAAAGGTGTTCCTAAGTGGGAAATACATAGCCATCCAAGCCTCCCTCAAAAAAATTGAAAAATCCAGAATACACCAGCTGTCTCTACACTGTAAAGAACTGGAGAATCAACAACAAATTAAACCAACCCCACACACAGGAGCGAAATAATAAATATTAGAGCAGAGATCAATTAGGTAGAAACTAGAGGTACAGTAGAACTTATCAAAGAAACTAGAAGCTGGTTTTTTGAAAGAATCAATAAGATCGATAAGCCATTGGCCACACTAATCCAAAAGAAAAGAGAGAAAGCTCAAATTAATAAAATTATGAATAAAAAGGGAGAGATCACAACTAACACCAAGGAAGTAGAAACAATCATCAGAAGCTATTATCAACAGTTATATGCCGATAAGTTAAGCAACCTAGATGAAATGGATGCATTCCTGGAAAACTATAAACTTCCAAAATTGAACCAGGAAGAAATCGACAACCTGAATAGACTGATATCTAGTAATGAGATTGAAGCAGTGATCAAAATCCTCCCAAAAAACAAGAGCCCAGGACCAGACGGATTCCCTGGGGAATTCTACCAAACTTTCAAAGAAGAAATAACACCTATTCTCCTGAAGCTGTTTCAAAAAATTGAAGCAGAAGGAAAACTTCCAGATTCTTTTTATGAAGTCAGCATTACCCTGATCCCCAAACCAGGCAAAGACCCCATCAAAAAGGAGAATTTCAGACCAATATCACTGATGAATATGGATGCTAAGAGTCTCAACAAGATCCTAGCAAATAGGATCCAACAGCACATTCAAAAGATTATCCACCATGACCAAGTGGGATTTATCCCTGGGTTACCAGGATGGTTCAACACTCGCAAATCAATCAATGTGATAGATCAAATCAATAAGAGAAGAGAGAAGAACCACATGGTTCTCTCAATTGATGAAGAAAAAGCATTTGACAAGATACAGCATCAATTCCTGGTTAAAATGCTTCAAAGTATAGGGAAGATGGAACATTCCTGAACTTCATAAAATCTATCTTGAAAAACCCACAGCAAATATCATCCTCAATGGGAAGAAGCTCACAGCCTTCCCATTGAGATCAGGAACACGACAAGGATGCCCACTCTCACCACTCTTGTTCAACATAGTATTAGAAGTCCTAGCAACAGCAATCAGACAACAAACAGAAATAAAAGGTATCCAAATTGTCAAGGAAGAAGTCAAACTCTCTCTCTTCGCAGATGACATGATACTTTATATGGAAAACCCAAAAGACTCCACCCCCAAACTACTAGAACTCATACAGCAATTCAGTAACGTGGCAGGATACAAAGTCAATGTATAGAAATCAGTGGCTTTCTGATACACTAACAATGAAAATACAGAAAGGGAAATTAGAGAATCGATTCCATTTACTATAGCACAAAGAACCATAAGATACCTGGGAATAAACCTAACCAAAGAGGTAAAGGATCTGTACTCGAGGAACTACAGAACACTCATAAAAGAAATCGAAGAAGACACAAAACATGGAAGATCATTCCATGCTCTTGGATCGGAAGAATAAACATTGTTAAAATATATCTATACTGCCTAGAGCAATCTATACCTTTAATGCCATTCCGATCAAAATTCCACCGGTATTTTTCAAAGAGCTGGAGCAAATAATCCTAAAATTTGTATGGAATCAGAAGAGACCCCAAATTGCTAAGGAAATGTTGAAAAATAAAAACAAAACTGGGGCATCATGTTACCTGATTTCAAGCTTTACTACAAAGCTGTGGTCACCAAGACAGCATGGTACTGGCACAAAAACAGTCACATAGACCAGTGGAATGGAGTAGAGAGCCCAGATGTGGACCCTTAACTCTATGGTCAAATAATCTTTGGCAAAGCAGGAAAAAATATACAGTGAAAAAAAGACAGTCTCTTCAATAAATGGTGCTGGGAAAATTGGACAGCTACATGTAGAAGAATGAAACTCGACCATTCTCTTACACCGTACAGAGATAAACTCGAAATGGATAAAGGGCCTCAATGTGAGACAGGAATCCATCAGAATCAAAGAGGAGAACATAGGCAGTAACCTCTTTGATATCAGCCACAGCAACTTCTTTCAAGATATGTCTCCAAAGGCAAAGGAGACAAAAGTGAACATGAACTTTTGGGACTTCATCAAGATCAAAAGCTTCTGCACAGCAAAGGAAATAGTCAACAAAACAAAGAGGCAACCCACAGAATGGGAGAAGATATTTGCAAATGACAGTACAGACAAAAGGTTGATATCCAGTATCTATAAAGAACTTCTCAAACTCAACACACACAAAACAGATAATCATGTCAAAAAATGGGCAGAAGACGTGAACAGACACTTCTCCAATGAAGACATACAAATGGCTATCAGACACATGAAAAAATGTTCATCATCACTAGCCACCAGGGAGATTCAAATTAAAACCACATTGAGATACCACCTTACACCAGTTAGAATGGCCAAAATTAGCAAGACAAGAAACAACGTGTGTTGGAGAGGATGTGGAGAAAGGGGAATCCTCTTACACTGTTGGTGGGAATGCAAGTTGGTGCAGCCACTTTGGAGAACAGTGTGGAGATTCCTCAAGAAATTAAAAATAGAGCTTCCCTATGACCCTGCAATTGCACTACTTGGTATTTACCCCAAAGATACATATGTGGTGAAAAGAAGGGCCATCTCTACCCCAATTTTTATAGCAGCAATGGCCACGGTCGCCAAAATGTGGAAAGAACCAAGATGCCCTTCAATGGACGAATGGATAAGGAAGATGTGGTCCATATACACATGGAGTATTATGCCTCCATCAGAAAGGATGAATACCCAACTTTTGTATCAACATGGATGGGACTGGAAGAGATTATGCTGAGTGAAATAAGTCAAGCAGAGAGAGTCAATTATCATATGGTTTCACTTATTTGTGGAGTATAACAAATAACACGGAGGACATGGGGAGATGGAGAGGAGAAGGCAGTTGAGGGACATTGGAAGGAAAGATGAACCATGAAAGACTATGGACTCTGAAAATCAACCTGAGGGTTTTGCAGGGGCAGGGGGTGGTAGGTTGGGGGAACCAGGTGGTGGGTATTATGGAGGGCACGTATTGCATGGAGCACTGGGTGTGGTGCATAAACAATGAATTCTCTTAGCCTGAAAAGAAATAAATAAATTAAAAAAAAGATTAGTCAATTGGTTCACCATGCTTTAAGATTTACAAATGAAAATTGTGCACTTGAATATGGTTCAAACTTAATTATGTCTATAAAGTGGCCATACTGATATTGTTGTTGAATGAATGAATGAATGAATGAAACGTAGTATGTTGCATATGACATTCAGGATATAATATCATGTAAGCTTGTTAGGAGTTATAGTAACTATCCCAGGAAGTCAGGGGTTATACAGCAGGAACAACTACTGTGGAAATTTAATTAGTTTTGAAATTTTAATATTACTTGCTTGATCTTTCCAGAGACTTGCCTACAAAAGTAATATGACTAATAGCTTACATTCCCTTCCTAGTCCTTCTATTGGGGTCACTTCTTGAATAAACTGCTTTGACTCAAATCCTTGTTATAGTGTCTGCTCTGTAGGAACCCACACTAAGATAATTATCTAGGGTAAAACTTTAGCTCTAGTTGTCTGTGCTGGTCATTCAAATGCAGTTTTGGTGTGGTCATCCCCTAAGAATTTCTCTACTTAGAGTGCTGTCAATTTAGTTGGCTTATCTACTCACTGTCTCAACAGCCCTTCCTACTGTCTCAGGATTTCTTTATACTTCTAGTTTAGAGTGCTGCCAATATTAGGGATGACTTCTGCCTACTCTGATGGAATTTTTAAGATACCAAGTTATGGAGAGGTGTTGAAGGAGTATTCTTCTGTTTTATCCATTCTTTACTGCTAAGTGATACACAAGTGTTATGGATACTTATCTTTTGCTTCTTTATGGTAAAACTGGTAAGACAACTTACTAGAACTGAATCTCCATTTCATTGGGCATGAATGGAAAAGCTGAAATCTCCATTCAACTTTTGGGGATGAATACAAAGGGATTTGCCCAAAAACATGGACACATGCTGGTTGGTTACTATCTCAATGAAGGGAGATATATATATTTATATTACCTCTCCTATGGCAACAATGATGAACAATTGCCATGGTAATTAGTAACATTCAGTAATAATGATCTCAGATTACTGAGATCTGATTAAATGGGTAGCTTTTTCTATTTTCTGACAGCAACAATAAGCTGGTGAGGAAGTATAGTTTGTGAACTTTGAAAGCATATGTGAATGTGAATTTTATGTGTTGAAATATATATAATTTCTGGGAGGCTTCCTTAATGAAAATGCATAATCTTTAGTAATCTTATATGTTCCCCACGTGAGGAGAAAAGTAAAAATGCAAGTGGTGGAATTTTGGCTTTTTGTTGCACAAATGGGAATTTGATGAACAACCTCCCTAGTCTTCAGTCTCTCATGTCTCTCTTCACCATTGTACCTGTGTTTCCCTTAAACCATTTCACATTCCAACTCTCCAAGAAAGAAAATGAGAAGATCTCAGTGAATCAACATCCAACTCAGGATAATCCTATTGAACTGACCTCTCAACCCAGGTCACCTTGTAGGCTGGCATCCAATATTTAGATGGCCAGCCTCAAATCAGGCACAGATCCTGGTTCAAAAATATATGGTCAAGTTGCCTAGTTTGGGGTCAAGAGCTCCTGTTTTATCCAGTTATCAAATGGTCAGGGAGCAGTGTCACATGGAATACAGCAAGGAGACCCAAGTATAGGCAATGCTTATGGTTGGTTTAAATGGGATGGTAGCTATGACAAATACTCAGTGTGTTGGTCAGATATCCTGTTTGGCCCATCTGTTGCACCCTTTCAGCTTCCTTCATGACTTGCTTATAACCTGCCTGTCCAGTCTTAATTCTACTACTTATTAGTTGTGTGGCCTCTGAAACTACTTAACCATTTTAACTCTCAGTTCCCTTATGTAAACAGTGAAGATGAAAATGATTCATTGCAGAGCTGTTGTAAGGAAGAAATGATATGGTCCTTGTATAAGTTTCTAGAACCATGTTTCTCACATAGTAGGCAGACAAAAATGCCTCTTATTAATATTGGAAGCTAATATTCTTAGCCTATGCTCAAATCAGACAGAAATGCAGGTGTTGATGGAAGTTAATTGAAAGTAATATTTTATGCTATAAAAACAGGGGATGCCAATTTAATACCACAAAAATTAAAAATCTGACTTCAATTTTTATTTATTTTAGTTGCATTGATATATTAATCAGTTTTGCTAAAGTTAAAACAAAGAAACAAAGAAACAAACAAAGAAACAAAAAACAATGCCTGAATCCTACCAGCTTATAAACAAGAGTTTACTTTTCATGCATGTTACATATATGGTGCAGCTGTGGCTCTGCTCCATATGGCTTCTCATATGGGGCCACATACTGGGGAAGCGACCCCTGTGGGGGATTTATTTTGAAACAGAGGAAAAGAGCAATACAACTGGGGTAACTCATGATGCTCTAAAACCTTCTGCTAGAGCATGGTATATGTCATATCTATCCACATTTCATTGCCCAGAATGATATATGCCAAGTGGGAGCCTGGGAACTCTTCTCTCCTCACAGAGAGCACCTGCTAGTTATATGGAAATGGGTGGGGATAGATAGTCTTCTTACTGGAAAGAGTGTTAGTAAAAAATTTCAAACAACTGTGTAAGCTTCGGTAAATGGATTTCAAGGGTACTTTCTGTTTGGGCCTAATTTTTTGTTTTTTTTTCCCCTCAAGGAGTAGTTTTAAAATTGTTTAGATGGCTCAAACAAGTAATGACTTGAATTTTGATGGAGACTTTAAGAATTATGGGTTGCTGGTCATCTAGGTTATGTTCTGCATCAGTGAAAATTTTATGAAAAAGTGGTTAATAAAAATTAATAAAATTAATCTGAAAAATTATAGTTAGATGTTGGAGGAGGTCATTTAGAGGATGTCACTGCCAATTGATCTAAGAGGTGGACCCAGGCAATTGGAAGCCCCTCACACCTTCCTCAGTCCCTGGAATGTACTTTCAGCCCAACTTCCCATAGTGGAAGCTGTTTCAAGGCTGTAGCCTTGAGAGAGTAAGGTGTAGTTGAGATCATCTGGATGATATACATGACTGAACTCAGTTAAAGCTCTCTATATAAACTTTAAAGATTCTGATGGGTGTGTGCAGAGATTAACTCATCTTGTGGCCACACAAGACAAGCCTTGTATATAAGTTATCTTGCTTATTAAACCTGACATCTACCAATGTGAGTGGCCTGCCTTTCTTTGGTCTCTTCTTGCCCTCCTAGTATGGCGGCCAATTGTAGATTTCACTGGGGAAACTCCCAAGTTTGCTAACCAACACCAAGTCAAGGAATAGGTAAAAGAATAGAAAAGAGGTAAAAAGACACCTAAATATGACAGAGAGTTACAAGCGCTAGTCAATTTTTTTTTGCTTGTAAGTGCTTTCAAGTTGTAGTTATATCCTAATGCATATAACAAGCATGGCCTGCTTAAATGATTATCTTAATCACCATCCACCATTTACATAGTGTATGATAAAGCATGAAGCGAATCCTCCTCTTTTTTCCTCTTTCTCATTTTGAGAGATACAAGTGAATCTACATTTTATTTTTTAAATTCTTTAGTTTCTCTTAGTATAGAACATTGGTTTCTTCTTCAATGTTGTTTTTTACTACCTTTGTTATGGACAGAATGTTTGTATCCCCAAAATTCATATGTTGAAGCCCTAACCCCCCAGTGTGACTGTTTTTGGAGATGAGGCCTTTAAGGAAGTAATTAAGGAATTAGGGTTAAATGATGTCATGAGTGATGTCCTGATAGTATTGGAGGGTTGCAGGGTTGTTTTATTAAAATTTTTAAAGATTTTTAAAATTTATTTATTTGAGGGGCGCCTGGGTGGCTCAATGGGTTAAAGCCTCTGCCTTCGGCTCAGGTCCTGATCCCAGGGTCCTGGGATCGAGCCCCGCATCGGGCTCTCTGCTCAGCAGGGAGCCTGCTACCCTTCCTTTCTCTCTGCCTGCCTCTCTGCCTACCTGTGATCTCTGTCTGTCAAATAAATAAATAAAATCTTAAAAAATTATTTATTTGAGAGAGAGACAGAGAGAGCATAAGCAAGGGGAGAGGCATAGGGAGAGGGAGAAGCAGACTCCCTGCCAAGCTGGGAGCCCAACTCAGGGCTCAATCCTAGGATTTGGAGTTCATGACCCCAGCTGAAGGCAGATGCTTAACCATCTGAGCCACCCGGGCACCCTGGGTTGCAGGGTTCTTGTCTCATGGAGTCGAAGAATGAATCTCACAGACACAAAGGGGAAAGTGAAGTGAAAGTTTATTAAATGAAGGTGAAAACCAAAAGGAAAGAAAAGGAGCTTTCTAGAGTGAGAGGGGTCCTGAATGGATTGCCACTGGGGGCTTTTATGGTCGGTCTTTTATGGTTGATCTTTTATAGAAAACTGACCAGGGAGCTTGAAACTTCTTGATATCACCACTGATAGCACCATGACTTCTTCTCCTTTGAATATCTCATCCCTAATGGTTAAGACAAATGAGGTGATCTGGTTATGTTCACTTATCTCTAGTTTCGTTATGCCTCAACATTTCTGGGACTTTTTGGTGAGCCTGATCACACAGCCTCCAACCTATCTCTCCCTACTTAGCCCCGCTGTTCCCTACTCAATAGGATTAGTATCCTTATAAGAAAAGATACCAGAAAATGCCCTTTCTCTCTCTGCCTGTGTGCATACCAGAAGAAAGCAATGTGAAAACATAGTGAGAGGTGGTGGTCTATAAGGCAGGAAGAGAACTTTCACCAGAAAGCAAATCAGCTGGACTCTTGAACTTGGACTTCTAGCCTCCAGAACTGTGAAAAAATAAATTTGTTTAAGCCACTCGGTCTACATGTTGTGTCATGGCAGCTGGAGTAGACTAATATGTCATTCAATCAACAAATACTTGTTGAGTGCCTCACACTATTTTAAGTCTTGGAAGCTTAGCAGTGAATAAGATAGACAACACTTTTGCTCATACAGTTTACATTCTAGTGGGGGAGACAGATCATAAACAACCAATGAATAAATATATAATAACATGATTCAACCCACAAAACAATGAAATAAGATAAAGGGTTATGAATGATGAAGGGAAGCTATCTTAAATAGTAATCAAGAGAGGCCTCTCTAATTAGGTGACATTTGGTCCTAGACTTGAATGAAGTGAGTAATACAAATATCTGAGATAAGAGTGTTTTAGGCAGAGGGGTTGGTCAGAGCTGGTGGAGATGTGGGAGAGGTGTGATCAGAGATACTAAAGCTTAGACTATACATTGTATGGTAAGATACAATATGGATATTGAGTGTTATTGTAATTGTAAGGAGAAAATATTATAGGATTTTGAACATAAATTTGGTATGACATTTGTTTTGAAATCTCATCCTGCTTGCTGTATGAAAAATAGACTGTAAGAGGCCAGGAGTGAAAACAAGGAATAGGTGAGTTGGCATATTATTGAAGTAATCCACGTAAGAAATGATGACAACATGAACTAGGATGGCAGCACTGGACATAATAGAATGTGGTCAGATTTAGAAAATATTTCAAAGAGAGAACCAATAAAACCTATTGATGAATTGGCTGTGAGACATTGGAAGAGAGGATGGAATCAAGGATGACTCCTAGATTTTTTGGCTGAGCATTTGGTGAATGGAGGTGCATTTTAACGAAATGAGGAAAGCTGAAGAAGTGAGATGTGGGGTGGGTTATGTAGAGGAGTGTTTTGAATTTCTTAGTTTTGAAATACAGAGTTTTCTACTATAGACTTCTAGTGAATGTCAAGAAATGGGCTAGAGAAAAATATTTGGAGTTTTCAGCATTCAGGGACATTAAATTCCACAGCCTTGAATGACATTGGGTAGGTCTGAACATAGAGGAGACAAGAGAATACAGCACTGATTCCAGAGATACCCTGATATTTAAAGGTCAGCCAGAATAGGAAATTCCAGCAAATGAGGCTGAGAAACAGCAGCCAGAGAAGTAAGAGAAAAATTAGAAGAGTATATTATTCTTGAAGCTAAGTGACAATCAAGAGATTCCTTATTTTGATTTTAGTCTCCCAGGCATATACATCACAAATTGAGCCTTACTGTACTCACACTCCTGATTGTATTGTTTTCTGATTCCAACTCTGGTCCACCTTGTTCAGTGTCCAGGTAATGTGAGACTTATTCTCCTTGCCCCACTGGAGTGAAATATACCAGGTCACTCTAGGTATCCTGCTAGGCCCCCAGGTTCTGGACTATATTTAATGAAACACCTATATATTCGTTCACTTTGACCTCTGAGATTTCAGCTAAAATATGCTTATTATATATCTTACATATAGCTTAGTTGAATGAATGAATGGATTTCAGAGTGACAGAATTAGTGGAGTAATAGAAATGTTTAGAGGTTATATGCTAAGTCTCTGTGCTTTCCCTACTACCTTTTGGTAGAGAATGCAGAACCATCCCTTTGTGAGTGGTGAGTGGTAGGATAATGTATGATATTGAGGAAAGAGAACTAAGTCATCTCCCTGAGAGGAGTCTCTGTTCCTGAAGCATCAGTGAAAGAGTTTTATGGACTGAATGTTTGTGTCTCCTGCCTCCACCTCCCAATTCATGTACTGAGCCTTAACTGGCAATATGATAATATTTGGAGATGGGGCTCTTGGAAGAATGTTAAGTTTAGATGAGGTCATAAGGGTGGGACCTTCATCATGGCATTCCTGCTCTTGTAAAGAGAGATGCTAGACAGCTTACCTCCTCTATCTTTCTCTCTCTGCCATGTGGAGATATAGTGAGAAGGCAGTTATCTGCAGGCCAAGAGAGGGATGTCACCAGGAACCAAATCTGCTGGTTCCTTGATCTTCAACTTGCCATATCTGTTTTTGAGGCCACCATCTGTGGTCTTTTGTTATAGCAGCCTGAACTGACTAATACAAAAGAGTTTCTGTCAAGGTCAGTGTATTCTTTTCATGCGTATGCTGTAACAAGCACACATTTGGTGGTATAAAACAGCAGACATTTATTCTCTCTCAGTCACAGAGGCCGGAAGTCTGAAATTATGGTATTGTCAGGGCTGTCTTTGGGTTTAGGGCAGCCCTGGATAATCCAAGATGATTTCATCTTGATTCTTTTTTTTCTTTTTAAAGATTTTATTTATTTACTTGACAGACAGAGATCACAAGTAGGCAGAGAGGCAGGCAGAGAGAGAGAGGAGGAAGCAGGCTCCCCGCAGAGCAGAGAGCCTGATGTGGGGCTCGATCCCAGGACCCTGGGATCATGATCTGAGCCGAAGGCAGAGGCTTTAACCCACTGAGCCACTCAGGTGCCCCTTCATCTTGATTCTTAATTACATCTGCAAAAGAGGACTTTTAAACAAATAAGGTAACATTTTCAGGCTCCAGGGATTTGATATGGATATCTTATTAGGGGTGGGGAGTATAATTTTTTGCCCTTCCACCATTCCCCTTCCATAGAAATAAGCGTGGGGAAGGAAGAAGCCACATGTTAAGGCACTAATGGCTCTTGTCTTAATGCCTAAGTGAAAATTTAACAGCCGTTATCTGACAGTTATCTGCTGATTCAGAGCAGATATCGGCAGGGACTAGCCTGGGAGTGGCTAACAACACTTAGAGATAACCTACCCATTCCACTAGTATTCTTGGGCTTGGCCTCTGTCAGGATATAGATGAGCCTGATGGCTTAGCTGCAACAAGTGGCTGGGACCAGCTGAGGACAAGGAGGCGGGGGCTGGCTCACTGCAAGGAGATTCCCCAGCTGGAGCAGCTCTCAAGTGGCGGTGGTGTGGAGGCTAAGCTGTGAACAACTGGGTGGCCAGTGGTGCTATGTGCCAGATTGAGAGGGATGTTATTTACAGAGCCAGTTACAGCTGGTTGTCATACAAGATGGAAGCCACCCTGCAGATATGGTAGGAGGCAGGGGTGGGAAAAACATGGGTCTAGGACAGCACTGAGCTTGGGTGACAAACGGGACGCTAGTGTGTGGAGCCATGAACCCAATCAGGACTGAAGGGCAATAAAATGTCCAAATGTGTGGGGTTCTTGGCTGTGCATCTGGTTCCACTCTTGTCCACAAAGAGGCAGGTATAGTATCTGACACTCCTGACTTTGTCCTTTGGATCATCTTTGGCAGAAATGCTCTAGCATGTTGTCTCCCCTCAACTAATTATATTAGTAGAGGAGTCTGAGGATCTAGGGTTTGAAGCAGATATTACCTTCACCTTTTATATGACCATAATATTTTTGATCCACAAAATGTAAATATTTTTACATTCCATTTCTCTTTCTCACAGAGACTGTGAAGATCAATAAACCAGTATACAAATGTCTTTCCTAGAAAGAACTGCTGTGTAATATAAACATGCCTTGGAAAGGAGTTGAAAAGGCACAGAATATCTGCTTTTCAAAGCATGAAAAACTAGTGATTAACTATGGTAAAAGAGAAGGCGGGAAATAGTTTTTATATTCCCCCTCTGAGAGACTAACTGGCTGCCCTACAATGTTTACTATGCATTTGTTCATTATGCTGAACGTGTTGTTCAGGGAGTCTGATATGAATATTTCTGTTGCATTTCCACCTAAAACTATAGTAGCTAATGGAGAAATTCAAAACCTAAATGCTTAGAATGTATTTTGGAAAACCTCACCATACCAGGAAAGACATGGCCTCATTTATTTGTCTAGACACAACTGGTATCCTTTTCTTCCTTTGATTCTGAATTTTGTATTCTGTTGGATAGAACGATAGGCATGATAATGAGAGAGAAAATGTAAGGCCAGGCACAACTCATGTCTCAATGAATTCTCTAAGACTTAGATGTTCAGAGAAATAAAGTTTCTTAACTGATTTATTCAGAACTATACCAAAAAGAAAACATAAATTGAGTATAATGAAATTTCTGCTTGATTTGTGAACAAATTCAAAGATATCCTGGGGTGGTGGGGCTAATGCACCTTTGCTTCCATGTCTAAGTGAAAAGAGGCAATTCTGACAATGGCAAGTCTATGGACGGTTCTTTTCTGGAATTGGCAGTATGCATCTCTGCATGGTGGGGGAGAAGGGGAGTGAATGGTGGCCAAAACCACTGAGTCACTCCTTCCCTCATTCGCTGATGATATCAAGAAGCATTTTGCCAATCTTTGTAAATCCGCTTTTATTGAAAATCATGCTCCTGGAAAAGTCCATGCAGACCTTTAAGGTCATGAGATTCTATTTGGCTAACCCATAGAGGATGATGGAGTTGTATACTTTCTTTAGAGCCATACCTTTTGCACTGTCCATCACTCACTGACCCTGAGAATTTTACATCATTAAGTAGAATACTTCACAAGGCTGAAACATATGCATTTGTATCACTTAACTAATGTCTGGTCTAACCTCAAGACCAGTGAATATATCTTGTGGCTTACACTTGTTTGACTAAGTCTGCAAAGCAAAATAATACTTCTCAGAGCTAGAAAGACTGTACTCATAAGAATATTTCTCGTTCTAGTCTAAGAGTTATAGGAAAAAAACTTTGCTCAGTTTTTAAAGTAGCTGTTTTGTCCATAATTTCTGCTCTCTCTGTATTTGTAGATGGCGGTCTTCTCTGTTGTCTTCACATAGTCCTTTCTCTGGGTGTGCTTGTCCGCGTCTAAATATCCTCTTACAAGGAGATCAGTTGCATGGGTTAGCACTCCTACAAGGCTCATTTTAAGTTAATTGCCTTTTTAAAGACCTTATCTCTGAATAGGGTTACATTGTGAGGTACTGGAGATCAGAACTTCAACATGTGAATTTTGGGGGACCTAGTTCAGCCCACAACAGTTGGTTTATTTCCAGGCACTATAATATAGATTCTGTGAAGTTAGGGATTTGGAGGTTTTGTTCACTTATGTATCCTAAGCACTTATTATCAGTGCCTGGGGCATAATAGGAGCCAAATTAATATTTGGTGAAAGAATAAAGGAGTGAATCCATCAATGAATGAAACAAACAAGTGGAGAGGCAAATACATAACCCTCAGATTTCTCTACATATAACAGATGCCACATTTGCTATTAAGGATCATTTGTAGTTTAATTGGTATGATTTGAGTAGTTTTAGTTATGCTTATTCTGACATATGGGCGTATCAGTAGCATTTGTGGATAAAGTCTGTAATTAGAAATAAGTACCAAATAAAGTGCATTAATAATTTCAAAGTGAAATAATGAAATATACATCAACTGTGGAGGAGAAACAGGGAACAGTAGGAGTGCTTTCAAGCCAATAAAAGTTTAAGGACAAAGATTTGTAATTAAAACTGAAGTGAGTTTAATCTTTCCTGCTAATCACTCCCGCACTGTTAGCCTGTTTTCATCAAACCAGTTGATGGCAGATGGAACAGATGCACGGTGAGATTACAGCTCCACTTTATGGCAGGGTTATAACAAATGTGACTTTCCCTCTATTATATGCATTAACATTCAGAAAATGCACTCCTTCGCTTTTTTCACACACCAAAATTGTTTCTTCTTTTGTGTGAGACCGATTGAAAGGAATCAAAGGGTGTTTCATAAAAATGGAAACTATTTGATCCCTTAAATAAGTGTTTACTGAGTGCTGACCACGTACAAGGTGTTGTGGAAGACAATTTGCTAACTTCAAGGAGCCTATAAGAAATTTTATTGTCAAAAGGTTAAACACAATCTTTACTTTTTTGGGCAGATTTCAAAATTACAGTTTTTGAAGTGCCTGAGGTTTAAAATCATGTCTCACAAAATTTGCCATTTTTTTCCTTGTTTCAATGAAGGAAACTCAAGAACAAAGCAAGTAATATCTTTAAAAATTCCTTTCCAGACATAACATAGCTTTCCATCAGTTTTCTTATAGCAATTATTAAACTGGCTTTAATAAACTAAATTGGCACTAACCTAAATAATTCTAATTATAGATTTGGGAATCATTGAAAGAAGGCAGAATGTGAATTATTATTATTAGTGATTTTAATATGGCTTAGTGAGTTACACAGAAGAATCATATGTGAACTTCCTAAAGTTTGGTAAACTTAGGTAATCAGAACTTCATCTCTAAATGAGTGGTAGAAAGCAAAGACCTAGGTAAAGTGTGATGCCTTTTAACATTAACCATGCCCTTGTTCTTTGCTTAATTTTCATTTCTGTACCTTTCTGTGACCCCCCAAAGTCATTTCAGTTCCTCTATTCCATATCAATAGATTTTTTTTAAAAAAGGGAGAAATCAGGTCTTAATTTGAATGTCATCTCTGTGTAGGGAGTTTTTTGGACATTTCAAGTAAATTAGCTACCTCTCCTATCTGTTGTTCTTCATAATGGCACCTTATTTCCTTTTAGCATATCTATCTGTTATCTCTTTTTACAATAGAAGCTTCATAATATCAAGAATTAAGTTTGTCTTGTTAACTGGTTTAGCCTCAGTGTCAGTACCACTATGCAAATATGGCTGCTTATTTATTTGTTGGCTACATAAATATTTGTTGAATATTGTTGAATAAATTATTTCAAAGTCATTTATTTAGCCCAGCCCAGTTTACAGACAGATATATGTTTCATCATCTAAGATAAAGAGCTGACATATTACTTTTTGATGATAAAAATGAAAAGACATTTTATAAATTTATTGTCTCTTTTTATTCCTTGGGCCCGGTCTGACTTGGAACTGGACAAAAAAATGAAGTGTGGAAAACCTTTTATGTCCTCCATCATGCCTTCTTCCTTGTGTCACTTTCCTTAATTTCTTAGCATTCTTATGGCCTCTTAATTTCTTTGTCATCAAAGGACATGAGGTGAGAAATCACGCTCATCTGGGTGTAAATGTTCCAATAACAACTCTCTTAAACATAGAGATGTATGTATAAGGATCTCAGCTTTAAACACAATAAGTGGTAAAATTCATAAGTTGCTGCAAAGGTAGGCATGTGTGGAATAGAGTTACAGGGAACGGGATATAGAAATTCCTTCCTTAAATTATGGTCTTACAATCACAGTATGTTGGCAGCCATGTACTTTTGGCCATATCTGACCTTGTGTGAGTCTGCTATAAAGACAGATAGAACCCTTCTGTGTATATTTTAAATGTTTTAGAAGCTGAGGAATGAAATGAGCTCCACTGAAGGTAGAGAGATGTAAATGAACACATACATGTTTTGAAATTGTAATAATTTTAATAACCATTGCTTGCTCTCATATGCAAAAAGGCAACAATTGGGGAAAACTTTGTATATATAAGTGCAAGGGACATTTTATCTGTAAATCCAGCTAAGTCTTTATCTGTCTGATTGTTTGTTTATAGTTATCTTGAATCTGAAACCCTTCCTGTATAGGGAGAATTTCTGATAGGTTCCACCACTTACAGTGAAACAAAGAGAGCAGATATTCTTCTCTCAATTCTGTCTGGTAGGGCTCAGGTAAGTGACTTAGTTTTAGGCAAATGGATGTTCAAGCCCAGATCACTGACTCTCATGATTAGTCAAAAATTTTTGAAGTTAGTTGCAATAATAAAATTGTATTAGTCAAGATTCTTCAGAGAAACACAACCAATAATATAGACAGATAGATATAGACAGATGTAGGAAAAGGAAAAAACTTATCACAGGGATTGGCTCACATGACTATAGAAGCTTAGAAGTCCCACAATGTGCCTTTTGCAAGCTGGTAAACCAAAAAAGCCAGTGGTATAATTTAGTCTGAGTCTGAAGGCCTGAGGACCAGGAGTGTCAATGTCCGAGGGCACAAAAAGAGAGATGTTCCCAGCTCAAACAGAGAGCAATTTTGCTCTTCTTTTTTGTTTCATTCACCCCGTCAGTGGTTTGCTCACCTGCACTGGTGAGGGCAATCTCTTTATTCAGTCTACCAATTCAAATGCTAGAGACACACTCAGAAATACACCCAGAAATTATGTTTCACTGGCTGTCTGGGCATCCCTAAACCCAGTCAAATTGACACAAAGTTAATCATTAGAGGAGTGTCAAAGTCCAAGAGTACAGGAGTGCCATTGAGAGCAATAGCAAGTACCCAGTGGTGACAGTACATTTAAACAGTTCTTTAGACATGACTTAGCTGTGTTGGATCCTGGGGCTTTCGGAGCAGGTTCTCTCACCTTCTTGTAAATTCTGTGAGATACTGGACATCTGTGATAGGGAGGCCTCTACCTGTCCTAGTGTGTCCCATTCCTTGAATAATATTTTCCCCATGAATGTAGGCTGTCCCCATGAATGTAGACCCAGTGACTAACTTCTAATAAATAAAGTATGGCAAAAGCAATGGGATGTCGCTTGTGAGATTATGTTACAAAGAGATGATGGCTTCGGTGTTGAGTGTACCTTTTCTTGCTCTCTGCTTGCTTACTTGGAGGGAAGCCAGTGAATGACCCGAAGGAGAAATCTACATGGCAAAGACCTAGTGTCTCTAGTTAAGAACAACAAGGACCTGGAGTTTATCAACACACCCATGTGAATGAACTTGGAAGCAGATCCTCTTCTAGTTGTTTTAAAATGACTGCAGCCCCAGTCTAGACCTTACAGTAGCCCCTTGAGAGATTCTCACCCAGCACCACCCAGCTAAGCCATTCCTAATGTCCTGGTCCATAGAAACTGAATAATAACTGCTTATTGTTTTCAGTGGCTAAATTTTGAATAATCTGGTATACAGCAGTATATAACTAATACAGTATCTTGCAGAAAATCCCTTTATGCTTAAATAAAGCAGAGTAGGTTTCTGTTGTTTGTAACCAAGAATATAGAAATTTTGCCAGGATGGAAACAGGTAGAATCTGGTATAGTAGGGGCTGAAGGCAGTTAACATCTTAAGACGCTGGAAAAGGAATATGGAAATTCAGTGTATGCATTAGCTAAACAGTTACTTTAATTTTTAACCTGTGGTCAATTATAATAAAATACCCTTTGAAGGCACAACTTTGGGGAATCTAATGTCTGTTGCCTTAGATGAATATAAGAGGTATGAAGAAGTCAAGGATTATAAGGTAAGGTGACTTCTTTCAACAGTACTGGACGGGTCAAAGAAGGAAAATACAGGTTTAAGTGCCTAGATTCTCAGCTTAAGGAGTGGATGTTATATGACCTTGCCAAGATCCACTAATTTTTTGCAACCATAAAGCTGAGTTAGTCAAGAACTAAATAGTTACTAAATTAATATATCAGTTGAGTTTCTGGTCCAAGGACTCTCTTATATGAAAGTCTGGAAACTGAGTATTGGGATGGCCATATCTAGGAGGATTTGAAGCACTTGGAAAGCCTCAAGTACTAACTCTTCTATAGGTTTTATGCCAACTAGTTCAAGCCTCTTCTTCCCTTTCTGAAAAAGTTGTTCTCTTTTGGCTTAAAGATACCATAAGTCCTTAAGTTATGGGAGATTCCTTACTAAGACAACTTCCCTCATTTCTACTCTGAGAATGGTTTTAATTATTTGGTCCACTGATTGAAGCCTATACTTAATGGTGGCCCATATTTAATGAAAGAAAGTGCCAGAAATTCCTTGGTAATAATGGAGAAGTTCAAAGGCGTCAGGGGACTGAAGTGATGGAGTGAATTTATTTAGTATAACCCAGTGATACTCGGGATATACTTCATTTGCCAAGACCTTGAAAAAATAAATTTGTGAGAGTAATGTCATTACCTTGGAAAGGGGCTTTAGAGGTTGTTCTCTGTAGGTTGGGCACACTGTGAGATGCTGGAAGTGAAACTATTTCCTTGATTGCCATAGGAATGGTTAGATCCTGGGAAGCAGAGGTGAGGGAGCAGCCCTTTACTGCCACAGACAAAATGGACAACAGAGTTAGTGCAGTATCAGAATGGCTTACCTGCATCCTGTATAAGGTAGAGGGGTTAAAATATTTAGCAGTCCACTAGATATGGCTTGATTTGAGTCTTGATGAATTAATTAATAGAAAATGTCCACTCCTTTCCCTGATTATCAGCTAAATCAATCCAACAACCCAGTATTTATGAATGAAGAGAGTTTAAGTTAGCTTTAAGGAAAACCAAACATGCTATGAATCTTCCCTCTAGGATTCTCTGAATTATCCTGTTTTTACTTGTCATCACAGCTGCCATTTTTATGATTAGGTGACACTCTCTGTGAGTGGACATTAATTTCTAGAGATTCACAGTGCTACTGTAAACTATCAGTCAGAATAGGGGCTTATAGAGAGTCAGTTGATGCATAATATCTTTACCCAGGCAATAACTGCCTCACTAAAGAAAGCAGAGATTAGTGCCACAATTTAATACTTGAAAGATGTGGGCAGTTGATTCCTACCCCATCCTCATTTGTCTTTCCAGAATGGCTGGTGCTGAAGATAGATGAGCTCGGGAAGATGACAGGTGGTTACTTCAATTACAGCTGCTTCTTCAAATGTGATCTCCTTGCTGGAGCACATCAGCAAACCCTAACACCTGGTATGCAATTATTTATCTGAAAAATGATTTTGTTCTCTTTTTTTATTCCACTGGGCAGAAAATACAAGGACTTTAAAAAGATATTATTGGAACTCCAAAATTTGACCCAAGATTCCAACAGCATGTAGTTTTACTATATTGATTACATTGTACTGAAAAGACCTAGAAAGCATGTATCTTAAATGTGATGATATGACTTGTTAAAGTAATTCACTCACTCATTTATTCAGAAATGGCTATTGAGTGTTTATTTTATGTCATTCACCTTTCTAGGTGATAAAAATATAGCAGTGAACAAAAAGAACACGTTCTTCATGAATGAACATCATAGAGGCGAGAGACTGATATTAAACATGTATGCATGTAAATATATCACATATCAAATTCTGACGAATGCTATGCTGAAAAATAAAATAGAGTCGAGGAAAATAAGGGGGGTCAGAGAACAGGACATTGTAACTTGATGTGGTTAGTTGAACTATACGAATAGAAACTTGATGGAAGAGAGGGAGCACACTGTGAAGATATTTGGGAGAATAAGTTTCCACACATAGGGAAGAAGAAATGCAAAGACTGTAAAAGCAGTGACCTGCATTCCAAGATGGTCAGTATAGCAGATACACCGTGAGTGAGGTGATGGTAGGGACAGAGGCAGCAGATCATAAATGTCATGGTAGACCATCCTTGAGTGAATGAGAAATGGGTGGAGGATTTTATGCAGAAGTGTGTGACGTGATCTGAATTATATTTTTAAGAGATCACTGAAGTAAATGTGTAATTAATACATTAAGTAGAAAAGAGGATATAGTTAGAATACTAACATGGAGGGGATTAAAAAGAGACATGATGATGTCTTGAAACAGGTTGGTAGTAGTAGGAGAGAGTGAAAACTAATTATACTCTGGATATGTTTTTAAAGTAGAGTCAGATAATTTTGTCAATGGATTGAATTTTTGATATAAGAGAAAGAGAAGAATCAGAGTTTTCGATCTGAAGTTAGCCACAGCAGAAAATGGCTACCACTCTTGGGGCTAGAGGAACCACAAAATAAAGTAGCATGTCAAAAGTTAAAAATCGAAGGCATCATGGATATAGAGCCAAGATGGGAATTCCCAGTGGACAGAGGGAGGGAGATGCGGGGCAGGGTGGGGGGATACAGCTGGAGGAGAGACAGAGGAGAAGCACTTGCTGCTTAAGATCCCACAGGAGACAGAGTGAGAGAGTAGAGATAATCTGGCTTTTATTTTACTCCTGCTTCCAAGCTTCTGCCAGTGCTTTCCAATGGCTGAAGTGGTCTGGAAATCAGAATGTAAGGAAACTGGGGAAGGCAAGGAATGAATCTTAGAGCAAGGAGTTAGGGGAACAAGAAAACACAAGACAGTTGGATGTGTAAATTTAAAATCCTGTCCTCTAACATGATAGTACTAGAAGGTGGGGCCTCTGGGAGGTGCTTAGGTGATGAGAGTAGACCCCCTCATGGATAGAATTAGTGCTCTTATAAAAGACACCCCACAGGGCTCCTTGGACCCTTTAGCCATGTGAGGACAGAGCAAAAAATCAGCAATCTGCAATCTGGTTGAAGGCTTTCACCAGAATCCCACCATGCTGGCAACCTTATCTTGGACTTCCCAGCCTTCATACTGTTAGAAATAAATGTCTGTGTGTGTCAACCACCCAGTCTATGGAAGTTTGTTATAGCAGTTCAAATGGACTAGGACAATATGTAAACTGAATTTTTAAAATTAAAAGTTGTTATTTTTAAAGCCGTTGAACTCAATTAGATAACTTAGGGAGTGAGTGAAGAAAATGAAGAGAGGCGCTCCGAGAATAGAAACCTGGGCCCCACAACGTGAAGAGAATGCGTCTATGTAGAGGAATCAGCAAAGGATCCTGAGAAGGAGTACCCAGGGAGCTGGGAGGAGATTGCAAGAGTCATATCCTGGAAGGTATGTTTAGGATGTGTTTAAGGAAGATGGTGGCCATCGATGTCAAATGCTGCTCACAGGACAAGTGAAATGAGGCCTGAGAATTAAGTCATTGGTTTTAGCAATATACATGTCACTGGTGATCTTAATAACAGAGCCAGGACTAAGGTAAGGCAAGTGAGGTACCTGCATTGGATGACAAAATTCTCAGAATTTTAATGCAATTAAATGATCTTAATATGATATTAAAAAAATAAAAATTAATGCAAAAAGATACACCATTAACACAATATCAACAGTTTAAATATGGAAAGAATTGGTAATAACAGTACTGTGCCAAGTCATATTAGAGTCTGAGGCAAAAATGAACTAACAATATTGAGCCTTTTTTTGGAGTCTGTTTATTTAAACATTTGATAAGTTCATTGTGACCTTTGCATTAATTTAGATTTTTAAAATACTGTATGAAAATTATTTATCTTGGTTGATGAATTTTTGGTGTCCCTTAAATTTTATATTCAATGTAAGGGCCTCACTCACCTGAGCCAAGCCCTATCCCTGCTTAATCAGAACAACTTCATTTGAGAGACAGGGTGACAAAGGTGAATGCCTAACTGGAGACTGGGGAGGGAAGTGTTGGTGGGCTGAAGAGAGAGAAGAGTGAATGCATCATTACTTCAGCTTGGGTCCAAGAATCGAAGAGGCATGGGGCAGATGTGCAGCCTGGAGCTAACTCACAGTGGACTTGCAACTTACATGTAACTTGGTGGAGAAATAATTGTTCCTTAAAGTTCTGACGCTGAGAGTAGTTACTGCAGCAGAGATGATCAATAAGGGTTCTTTACCTTTAGTAATTATAGTTTGAGAAATCTCACTAAGTGAAGAATCTTGATTAACAGAGGTACTACTTTAAGGAAGAGGAATATAGAGTGCATAGTGGAGGAGGGAAATCATAAACCACGTCTCTCACCAGTTTCAGAAATGAAGATTGGAGTCTGTGCCTATGGTTTCTTCTTCACTGTGTTGGGAATATTTTTTGTCAGTTGAACTAGTTTTCCACTTTTGGGGGGTTATGTTCCTTCCCTATTCTAGTTTTTAAAAAAGATTTATTTATTAGAGAAAGCTTGCGCACACACACATGAGCAGGGGAGGGACAGCGGGAGACAATCTCAAGCAGATTCCCTGATAGACAGAACCCCACAAGGGGCTCAAACCCAGGACCCTGATATCCTGACCTGAGCCAAAAATCAAGAATGGGGGCTTTATCAACTAAGCCACCCAGATGGTGCATTTCCTATTCTAATTTATGGGAAGTAGGTTGTAGTGAAATTTACAGTTTACCACACTGTTTGTAGAACACACAGTTAAAATAGCAAAAAACCATAAGGAGGGTAATTATAATCTAGATGAAGTAACTTGAGGCTTTGGGAGGAGGGGAACCCTTTCATGACTTGTCAGGAAAAGTTGTATTGGGTCATTAAAATTTTTGTTTTGGAATGATAAATATGAAAAGGAGTTTATAAATGGATTCTGGGTAATGAAATCTGTGAACTCTTAAACCTTTGAAAGGCATGAGAAATGGTTAGGAGGCACTAGCTGCTTACTTTATGGAGAACTCAGTGGGAGACACAGAGTCCCTTTGACTGATCCCTGGATGTTAGTGATGTGCCCTGGTCCTAGGCTTATCCAAGTGGCTTTTCAATCTTTAGGGAGTTACATAGACTCAGAGATAAAGAGTTTTAAGGCTTCGGTGTTGACTATCAACTCTGGTGGTTACTGTGGCATCAGATGCCTTCTTAAAAAACTGTACCCATGGTGAGAGTTGGATGCATTCTTTCCTTGTTCTGAGTCTCATATTCCAGCTTTCTCTCACTTGTGCTACTGACTGATGTACTCTCTACTGGACATTTGTTCATTTGCTATCCAATTTGGTTTCTTTTGTTTGGAGCCAAGAATGCAGACTGGTACACACAGATTCTAAAGAAAAGGTAATAAATAACTTCAGCAAAGATTCATAAACTTAAAGCCAAAAATAAAACAAGTCTAAAACAAGATATAAAGATGCTATAGAATGACTTTGGAGTCAGTTTGTAAACTCTGTTAAGAGCACTCCTACTTATGGGGATCTAGTTCACAGAAATAAAATCTCAGTAGTTAAAGGCATATATATTTCTGGATTTTTTTTAACAGGACTGTTAATAACAAAACAGGGGAAAAAAAGCAAACTTCTCAAATAGGTAGTTAAATTATTGTATACTCATACTAGGAAGTAATATGCAGCTACTGAAAATAGTAAATTATGTTGATATAAATTATCTTTTAGGAAATTTTTTTAGAGATTAGAGAACTATATGTAAAATGTTTCAATTTTTGTAACTATACTAGTGTTTAAGGTAGAAGCATAAAAAACCCCAAACAAACAATCTGGAATCCTACTTTATTAGTGAATTGGCTTTTGACAATCACCCACCAAAAGAAATAAATATTAGATTGATCCAGTGCACATATCTCATGCAAACACAATCATACTTTTACTATATGCAAAGCAGGTTGATTTCTTTATTATTCCTATTCTATCATTGTCTACTGACTGGTTAATATTCGTGATTTGAAAAACACCATTTTTCACACGTATACTTCATCTTGTCTACCTATTACTCTCTGCCATCACTTACTTTCTTGTTTTCTTCAGGTGATGTCAAGAATGATTCCTCCTGTGATAAGACAATTTCGCAACTTGAACTGAAAAATCAATGAGAAGATTCATTTGTGGTAAGATGCCACTAGGTAGCAGCCCTATAACCTCTGTTACAGGGACCAAATCACTGCGACTTGGGGCGTGATTAAAACACAGTTGTTCATTCCCCGCAGGAAAATATGAGAGTGCTAATCCATTTTTATTTTGCAGATATATTGAAGATCTCTAACATAGTCTCAATTATTAAACAACTGGTGAAACAGAACCATCAAGAATATATTTACATGGGGGACCATGAGAATATCTTAGGGAACAACTCAAGATAAAAGGAGAGAATTAAGACCCATACATATGGGGTGCCTGGATGACTCAGTGGGTTGAGCCTCTGCCTTCAGCTTGGGTCATGGTCTCAGGGTCCTGGGATCGAGCTCCACATCAGGCTCTCTGCTCACAGGGAGCCTGCTTCCCCCCTTCTCTCTCTGCCTGCCTCTCTGCCTACTTGTGATCTCTCTTTCTGTGTCAAATAAAAAAAAAAAAGACCCATACATACGAAGTTGGCTCAGATATCTCTCATTTAAAATAGTGTATAATGGGGTGTCTGGGTGGCTCAGGCGGTTAAGCCACCAATTCTTAATCTCAGCTCAGGTCTTAATCTCAGGGTTATGAGTTCAAGCCCCGCATTGGACTCCATGCTAGGTGTGGAACCCCCTTTAAATAAATAAATAAACACACAAATAAATAAAAATAAAAACCATAAATTAGTGTATAGCTTAAGGTCTATTTATATATTGTCTCCTATATTCTCACAAGATTCTAAGCACAGAAACAAGAAAACTCCTAATGCCTGAGAATCAACCTACTTTCAGAATCAGAAAGAAATTTCCACTAACTATAAGGTCTATAAAATTGAATTAAGAACCATTATTTTGGCTCATCCAATGACTCAGCAAGCCTGCCCATTGTTTTATTCCTGTGGTTGGGAATATGTCTATGCTTCCTTCTGGGAATGCACACATTTTAAACCTGTCACTAGGAAAGCATGGTACAGTTAGGCTAAGGATGTTTTATCCTTATGAGATGGTTCCTGTAATTTATAATGATGGTAATGTTAGGATAGCATAAAATGTTTTTTTAGACTATGTCATAAATACTTTACAAGCTTGACACTTTGAAAGATCTCTGTTAGAACACATAGGAAGCTCTCCTTTTTGTGCACCAACTGACCTAAAATAAGCAGTGAATGATGTCATCAGTGTAAATCATCTTGGGTATAAAAGAGGTGGTGAGTATGGTACAAGTTAAGACTCATCATGGTCACCATCACTTTTCATGTATCAGGGTTTGCTTGGGAAGACTTCCACAATGTCACAGTTTACTGTGATTTTACTGAAAGATGCTTTCTTATCAAGGACCTGTAGGAAGAGTAGAGGCACATGGTACTTGTGTTTTCTTTATCCCCTGGAGGTAATGACAGCACCTAGGTGATCCAATAGGAAAAATAGATATGTGTTAACATGGGAGGTCTCCATTTTCCTGTCACTCTGCCTTCTTATAATGCAACTGTGGGAGCAACACTCTTGCTGAGCATGCAGACAGACTGCTGGGTCACCAGGAAGTCTGGATTTAGGAGCCAATTGTTTACATAAGTTGTCTGGGAAAACTTGCAGCTCAATAGTTAGGTGTCTTGGGGACTCCAGAGGAAGTTGAAGTCCCATATCCAGGGAGAAGAAAGTCACTGGTAACACGGGGATTGAAACTTAGGTATAGTCTCCTTGGCTAGAGAAGGGGAGCATGATATCAGCTGGCTCACTGTTCAGGCAATTTGGGAGACTTTTTCTTGTATCTCAGATGAGAGAAACAGTCCTCTTAAGACAAACCTCTTCTTATCCACCCCCTATATTAAGATGGAGAGAAGAAAACCTTGGGTTTGGACCTTTGCAATATTACAAAAATTGAGATCTCACTAGCAGAGGGCTGAAAAAAGTAGCTTTTCTCTTAAATTACCCTATATATTTGTTCACATGTTTACTATACTGTGTGTTTATTTTCTTATGTAGACCCATTTTTTTTTCATTCCTCCTGAAGGAATTTATTTTAGAAAGTACTTTTCCTTGTCATAGAATTCTAGATCGACAGCTTTCTTCTTTTTATTTACTTTATTTATTTTTTAATAAAGATTTTATTTATTTGATAGAGAGAGACAGTGTGAGAGGGAAAACAAGCAAGGGGAGTGGGAGAGGGAGAAACAGGTCCCCAGCTGAGCAGGGAGCCTGATGTGGGGCTTGATCCCAGGACTGGGATCATGACCTGAGTCGAAGGCAGGCACCTAATGGCTGAGCCACCTTCTTTTTATTTTTTAAAGGCGCCCCTTCTTTTTATTTTTTAAAGATGTTGTTCCACTTGCATTGTTTTTGGTGAGAAAACTACCAGCATTCTTAACTTTGTTTCTCTGTAAATAATGCATTTTTTTTCCTTCTGGATGCTTTTAAGATTTTGAATTAGTCAGTGTTCTCCAGAGGAAGAATTTGCTATTAATTTCATTCAGTTTAATTTCTTTTTTAAATCTCAGACATTGAATTTTTATCTCAGAAATTCAGTTGGGTCTTTTAAAATAAATCTTTCATATCTACTTAAAATGCTGACTCCTATTTCTATCTCCTTGAGTATATGAAATATAGTTATGTGCATGTTCTTCTTTCTTCTCATTATGGATCAGGGATGTGTGTTTCTTATGTTACATTACTCAAACCCAGTTTAATAGAATCTCTTTCTATATTAGATGACCACTTCAAGTAACTAGCAAAATATCTGCTAGCAGTCACTGACTTCCTTATGCCATTGGGACACTACTTGGAAAATTAGTGACTAATTTTCTGAATTAGTCACTAATTTTCTGAACACACAGTTCAGAGTAGAGCTGCATAGAATGACTTAATGGCCAATGAATATTTTCTTGCTAGTTTTCTGTATCTTTAAAGTGCATGTAAAATGACTTAATGATATAAGATTTGGGTGATTTTCTATAATGGAGATGTCTGACAAATAAACTAGTGGGAAACATAAATTACAAATGGTCTCTTCATGACATATAGAACTTTTGAATATTCTGTCTGTAATAGTTAGAAATCAGTATCTAAAATATAATCTTAGCTATGTAAGCAAAATCTACTCCAATAAAGAAATCATAAAGAAATAACCTAGATAAATCTATGGGAAGCCCAAAAAGTCTCTCTTGTTATGAACTCATGGTCCAAACTGGAATATTTTATTCCATTTGGGGATGGAAGCTATTTTCTATAGTGATAATTCTGATTTGGGAGACTTGTAACAGCTAAGATTTATGCTGCCCTAATGTCAGGAGTATACTAAATAATTCCTTTGTGTTAACACACTACAAATAAACCTGAGATATTTACAACCACTATTTATTCATTCTTAGAGTGGATTTGTTTATTAAGATTACTATCCTCCTTATGTCTTAAGAAGAAATTTTAATTTTGTGTGAGAATAAAATAGAACAGAGTTTTAATAGTTTGGGGTGAGTTTGGAGGTGAAGAGTAAAGGTCTCAAGGTCACAGAGTCCTCTGAAAAATGACAGAGGTGCCATGCAGATTCTGAATCTAGATGCCATGTGTGAATTTTTTTCCTTCCCTCTTCCTACCTCTTAGCATTCTTAGAATTTAATTAAAGATTTTAAGATTTAATCTTAATTTTGAAATCTTTTTTTTATTAAAGCCAAAAATACTAATTAAAATGGATTTTTGTCTATGCTTATTAGCCCTTAGAATCTTGAAGATGACCTTATTTGGGATCCCCTTTAAGTCTTTTCTCATATGCTTGGTCTAAATCTGGAAATAATAGCTAACTTTTCATTCTGCATTCATGGGATTCTAGAACCCTGAATTTGATTTGCCCATGTGGCTTCTGGTTCTAATTTTTGGCTCCTCAGAGAACCTGACTATAAGTGACTCACTATCTTTTATTACTTATTAGAAAACCCCAGCCCTCATCCTCATCTATCTCATCCTGACAGCACCGAAAACTCACCTTAAGAACCGTATCAACATTTCTTATTAATGAAAAAGTTGAAAGAACAATTAAAGCTGTTGTGGATTACCCTTTGAAATTTATGGTTTGTTGTTTTTCTAGTTAGCTCTAATGAAAGGGATTTAACATTTATATAGTTATCACCTCAACTTAACATTTGTTGAGACTTAAATTAATCTTGACTGGTTCCAAATTATCCTCAAAATATGGGCCAAGTTCATGGGCTTGTGTTTTACAAATTGGTCATGTCACACAAAAAAGGATATGACTCTACTCAAAAAATTCGTTAAAAAGAAACACATTGTTTAATCATTCAAATGACTTGTAAGAATGAATTCTTATCATTTATTGTTAAAGGGTTTATTAGCTTTTGCTCATGAAATAATGTGTTCAAAAACAGCTTGTAAAGGAGAGTGGCCATACCGGTACTAACAAAAGCCCCTGAATTCTCTATGTGAGGTTATTCTTCCTGCATGTGAACTGCCCTTTCCTGCACCCATATCCTCTTCCCTTTCACACTTTATTATCTTTATAAAAAGGAAGGAGACAACATACAAAATTAATTTAAGTAAAGGTCTGCATTACAACTGAAAACCATTAACTGGCAGCCGTTTACCAAAGCACAGGGAAAAATCTATTTTAATTAGTATTTTTGGCTTTAATGAAAAGTGATTACAAAATTGGCATTTTAGCTAATACTGTTGAGATTTATGGTGAGGTGATACTAATTAATTTTCTGTTGAATTGCTATGGGCCTTGACTATCTGCAATAAAATGATGTATTTGCTGATACCAGGGCTGCATCAGCATTTCAGAGTTTTGTTACAAAAGGCTTCTTAATGGTTTACAGATATATTTCACAATATTGTTCCTAAGCTACAGAGTATTATTATTTTTTCCATAAAAAGGCTGTTATAGGCAGTCAAATTTCATACCATTTTTTAAATTGGGGACGTTATATTTTAATGTATCTTGAACATTAGCCACAAAGCCCTTTATTTCAAATGTAGCTTTCTTTTGTCTAGTTACAAGTGGTAAAAAGTAGACATGATACACTTTAATTAGAGAACATTTAATGAGTTATTTCCTCACTTTTCCTTCTCTCTTGATTGTATTGGTAACAAATCAGCTACTGAACCTAATTTCATATTTCCAGATTAATTTGAAAGCAGGAAATAAAAAGAAACAACTAAGCTTGATAATCCACCTCATATGATTTGAATTTCAAATGCTTTTATTTCAGCTTGTTTTAATTGTGGTTATTTCTTCCTTTTCTTTAAAATAAAAAAAACAATGATTACTGAAGACTTTAAAATTTACAGTTGACTCTTGAACAGTGTGGGTGTGAAGGATGCTGACCCCCATATAGTAAAAAATCTGCATATAACTTCGGGTCCCTCAAAACTTCACTATTAATAGCTTACTGTTGATAAGAAGACTTACTGATTAAAATAAATAGTCAATTTCAGCCATATTTGTATGCTATATGTATTACATACTATATTCTTACAATAAAGCAAGCTAGAGGAAAAAGTTACTATGAAAATCATAAAACAAAATTCATTTATAGTACTCTACTATATTTATCAAAAAATATGCATATATGTGGGCCTATGCAGTTCAAACCTATGTTGTACAAGGGCCAACTGTATATAGCTTTCTCCCGCATGCTGAAAATCTGTATCCTTGTATTGATTTTGTTTGATCTTGATTAGAAAGTCATTGTATTCATTTGTTGTTGTTGGTTGTCATAGATAGATACAGGAGGCATAATCCAGACTTGATTACAAGGGTGGCCTATGGAGAGATGGAGAGAGAGGGGTAGTCTTGGAATCCTGGCTCCCAAATGATTGGTTTTGTGCCCTAGGTCTCAGTTTTCTCAACTGTACAATAAAAAATAACTGTATCCAAGTTACAATATATTTTGGATATTAAAAACATATAAATATCTTAATGTCAAGCACTCAATAAATACTAGTGAATTGTTATCTTAGAAATGAAATTCTATTCATTTAAGCATCATCTTACTACTTTCTGGAATATATACTTTCTGTATAAACTTGGATTATAATATTTTACTTAGAATCCATGTGCAAATCATGCAAATGTATTTTTATAATGACAAGAATTTAAGTATAAGATTAAATCATTAATCAAAAAACAGAAATGGTAGAAAATACAAACTTAGGAACAATAGCTTCTTAGAATGTTAGACTCCATAGAATAGATGCAATTAAATAACCTAGTCATCTACTCTTATTTCTCTTAAAAATGAGTACACTAATGGTTACAGAAGTGAAGTCATTTATAAATGATTCACAACTACCTGTTTGTAAGAGGAAGGGCTAGCCAAGTTTATCCTAGTGGCAAATTTTGTGACTCTTACGCATGTGTTTTTGTGTGTCAAAGGGAGGCAATACCAAATCTACTATAGATTAGAAATAACTATATAAAAGAAAGTTATCTTTTATGATGCAGATTTGGGATGATATAACATGGGAAATTGCATGTTAAAAAAGAAACTCTTAGTCAGAATTTGAAGAGGTCGAACAATATAGCTGCTTCTCATTCTTGCCTGAAACATCAGACAGGCTAGCATAGGAGCCAATGTACAGTGTCTTACAGACTTTTGGAAAAGTATACATTCTAAGTCCCATCTAAAATTTTAAAAAATCCACACACATTTGTTTCTTCAGAAAAACCACTAGGGAACATTTTCTACTTTAAAGATTTTAATTTTTTATTTTTTTTAACAAGAATACTTTGCTTTTCAAAATGTTTTTAGAACATGGCACAGATTTCAATAAATATTTGCTAATCAGATCTCATATGATTAGCCCACTTCTACCCACCTTCCTCCAGAAATACTCTTCACCCCATATGATTAATGTGGCCTCATATTTGGGACCCACAGGATGTGCAGGAGGCATCCACTTGCCTATGTGCTCAGGTGATAAGAACATGTGCTTTTTTGTTTGTTTGTTTTTCAGGTACTAGAGGATCAGAGTTTTAAATCAGAAAGGGGTATTTGCAATTATTTATGCTAAAGTCCTCACTTTGCAGATGAGGGATTCAGAGCATTGGAGGAGTTATAAAACTTGCCATTGTTACCCAGCCAGTATGAAGCAGATCTGGGAACTAGAATTCTGGCAGTCTAAATCATAGCTGAATGATTTTTCTTTATTCCATATATGGAGTAGCTTACCAATAAGTTAAACATTTGGTTTAAAGTATGCTTAATAGCACACTTATTATTCCATGTAATATATTTTAAGAGAAAGATTCTCCTGGGTACAAGGTGAAATAATGGAGGTACAGATCTTGGGTAGTTGCTGGGATGTAAATATTTAGCACTGTTAAATTTTTGATGTATTCTTTGGCTTTTGTCATTTTGTAGTCTTTATCTTTTCTGGTCTATAAAACTTGATTTTGGCAATGTATTTAGAATTGATTACATTCTGGTCATTTTCTTTGTTAATAAATACACCATAATCTTATGAATACACCAAAATGAGAATATTAGATTACAGTGAGAAATTTAACTTTTGAATGAATGAATCATTCTTTGCTACTTGAAGAAAAGTTTATATGGGATGACAAGTTATTATTGATTATAAGACTGCACATAGGTGTAGAGAAAGAGAAATTGGTTGTATCCTCTTGGTGATTTAGGTGACTGACATGATTGCCAGAAGAATTTATTTCCATGCCTAGATTTCGAGAATACTCACTGCAGGACTAACTTCAAGGGCACGAGACCTATACTGTCACACAGGGCTCACATTCAGAAGGGACACTTTCTTGGTTTCATGTTCTGCTATTGTGGTAATGAATTCTAATTATGTTGTCTTTGAATTTGCATTTTGTAAGTGAAGTCTGATGACAACAGAACATGTTTCTGAACAGAGGATATACATGCAATGTGCCTCCCTGCTGTGTCCTGTCATTTCATTCTCATGCTACATTCAAGGTGCTCCATGAGCAGAGCATCCAGTGGACCCCAGGTATGTGGGAGTCAGAGGGACTCAGTGCTCGTTACTTGTACTGAGTAAGCAGGGTGTTGACAGCCCAAGAGGAAATGCTTTCCATTTTAACCAGAACTTTCTTAGGATGCAGAAAGAAGGCATTGATATTTTAAGAAACACAAATGACCATGGAACTCTCTTCTTTCTTACTCATATCACTTCCCTGTATTAGCCAACCACCTATGCTCAAAATAATGACAGAGAAGGATAAAGAAAGAGCAACCTATAATGCTTTTTCTTTTCAGTGTTTTCCTACTTTTCAGTAAGCCAAAGATGGAAAATATTGGTAAAATGTGCATGTATTAAAAAGTGAAATAAAAACGGTTGAGTCAGTTTTGTTCTGTATTCCCACTTGTAAGAATGAAATACTTGTGGCATGTGGGTAGCTCAGTTGGTTAGGCATCAGACTCTTGATTTTGGACTTTGGTCATGATCTCAGGGTTATGAGATGGAGCCCCATGTCTGGCTCTGCACTCATCATGGAGTCTGCTTGGAATTATCTCTCTTCCTCTGCTCCTCCTCCCCAATCTGTCTCTCTCTAAACAAACAAACGAATAAAAAAAGAAATAAATGTGCACGCATGAGATAAAAAATATGAATTTTAAAACTTTGATGACTTAACATACAAGTTAAATGCTCTGATGTTTGCATTTAAAGTTAACATGGCACAATATCAAGACAAACAGCAAAATTCACACCTAATGGTTTAAACTATTAAATGTTCCTTGCTTAGAAAGACAATAAATAGTAAAATTAGAATCATGGTAATCAAGAGAGAGACTACATAAGGAAGGAAAAGCTTCATTTTTTAGTATCTTTAGTGATGAATTTTCCTGCTATTTTAACAGGTGGCCCTGCATTTTCATTTTGTGCTCGGCCCCACAGGTTAAGTACCGAGTCCTGACTCATTGTGATCCTTAAGTAAGGAATCTATATCATTCTGGAAATACACAATTTTCCTATTTTAGTGCTTCTCATTTTCTGGATTTCAAGCAGATTATCTTCTTTCTATTGATAGTGGGAGAAGGAGGCTTTTTCCCTTTAGATAGATTGCAATATAACTGATTAGATAAGCTTTTATTATATCAATAATAAGTCATGTGTTTTTGAGATTGTGTGTGTCTCTCTCTCTGTCAAACAAATTACATTTGTCCTTTTAATTACATTTTGAATTGATTTTGAGTTGCCCAAGTCTACTCTTCAGATGGCTAATTTTATCCTACTTCACAGAGTTGTTGTGAGGCATGTATTTATATATTCAACTAATATTCATTGAGCAGCTATTAGATGCTGGGCACTGTGCTAGGTACCAAGGACTCATCAGTGAGTAAGAGGAGTTCTCTGCATTCATGTAGATTACATTTGAATGCAGGAAATAGACAATGACAAGGAAGGAAAAAGGACAAACCTCCCAGATTTAGATGAATGCTGTGATGAGAATAAACAGGGAGATGAGGAAAAAAGTAATGAAAGGAGGCCATTTGGATAGGATGTCCAAAGAAGGACTATATAAGGGCAGTGTATAATTTCTGAGATGAGACCAGAATGATGGGTCAAAATTCTGAGAGGAGAGTGCTCCAAGCAGAGCAAACAAGAATTACAAAGGCCTAAGGATGAAAAACTCTTGGTACAGTGGCTTGAATGGTGGCCTCCAAAAAGGTATATCCATGGTCTAGAACCTGTGAATATGATCTCATTTGGAAAAAAGAGTCTTTGTAGATGTAATTAAGTTGAGGATTTTGAGATGAGATCATCCTAGATTAACAAGGTAGGCCCTAGATCCAGTGAAAAGTGTCCTAATTACCGATGGAAGAAGAGAAGACAAAGCCACAGAGGGAAGGGCCATGATGGGGCTGAGGCAGAGATGGAAGTTAAGCTGCCATAAGCCAAGAAATACCTAGAGCCCTCAGAAGCTGGGAAGGGGTAAGGAAGGATTCTTTTCTAGAATCCTGCTAACAACTTGATTTTGAGTTCCAGGCCTCCAAAACTGTAAGAGAATAAACTATTCTTGTAGTAAGCCACCTAGTTTGTGGTGATTTGTTATGGCAGCCTCAGGAAACTAATACACTTATATCCATTTTTTGAAGAACAGAAAGGATGCCACAAAATAAGCAAGGTGGAGAAAAATGAGAGATTAGAGAAGCAGGCAGAAGCCAAATTCTGAAGGGTTGTGTAACCCATGGGAGGGAGCTAAAATTTTAGTCTAAGGGTCATGGGAAGCCATTGATGGATGGGTATTAATCTAGAGTATCATTTGGTCTACATTTAAGCAACAGTGCAAAGAATGGGCTATCAAGTAAAGAGAGTGAAATAGGAAGACTACAGTAGTTGACCAACTAAGAGATAACAGTGGCCCAGACTAGTCTGGTTGTCCCAGAGATGGAATGAGGAACACACACACACACACACACACACACACACACACACACTTAAATATTTTATTTATTTGTTTGACAGAGAGAGAGAGAGAGACACAGCGAGAGAGGGAACACAAGCAGGAGGAGTGGGAGAGGAAGAAGCAGGTTTCCCACTGAGCAGGAAGCCCAATGCAGGGCTCAATCCCAGGACCCTGGGATCATGACCTGAGCCGAAAGCAGATGTTTAATTACTGAGCCACCCAGGCACCTCAGATTGATATATTTTGAGATAGGAAGGACAAGAATTGTTAATGGATTGGATGAGAGGAATCAAAGGTGACTTCTGAGATTTTATTACAAACAAATGGCTAATGAATGATAAAGTTGTTTACCAAAATGGCAATCACTGGTAGAAAAAAGGTACTCACTGTTGAGGGTGTAAATGAAGACGTCCCTTAGAACACAGTAAACATTTAAAAATGCAAATGAAAATGTTATTTAGGTAGAATTAGTTGAGATAATGTATGCTAAAAGCCTGACTAATTGCACTTATGTATTGCTCAAGCAAATGAATGTGTCCTCTAATATTAAACGATGACTTGATTTTCTTAGTTTTCACAAGGTAACCATTTTATCCCTTGGGGACATCACTCCACAACTCTATCATAGCACTAATTATTTCTTTTATTCTTAAAGGAGACTAATGTCTTTAGGACAAGATTCCAAAAGCTGAGCTAATTTTCATGTCTCTGTATTTAATATTTCTATACCAATTTACAGGTCAGAGAGCAATTATAAGTTTAGGACTAACTTGCATTACAATATAGCAAGGGACTCTTCCCATATAAGCAGTTCCCTGAACTTGGTGATTTGTTTTAGTGCTCAAGCTACCAACTTGAAGAAATGCAAGAATCAAATTTTTGCCCAAACTCTACTTTAATCTTGGCTCAAGAAGCCTGAAAATCTGGGCTTATAGATGCTCTTCCTAACCCTTCTCCATTTAATCAATAATAACTTTGGCAGAAAGAGAAAGTATATATATATATATATATATATATCCCCCCCCCACACACACACATACTCCCCACACCCAAAATAGATAATTGAATATCACCTAATTAGATTACTGCACTACTTTGATGCCATAGTGATTGGTGATACATAGAAGGCCTGGCAGTGATAACTGTGTGAGAGAGGTTATTTAATGTAAAATGAAGAATAAAAGGTCTAGAGGCCACAGCTTTGAATATGGTGTCCCCTTCCCCTCTAAAAGATTGAGTATATATTTTAATACTTAAAATGCAATATTTTCAACCATTAAAATATACTCAGCTCTTTTCTATGGCTCCTAACTTTATATATTCATAAAATTAGTTTATATTGGTTGAATTATTCCCAGCTGGGCAGGAGATAGCACCATAGTTCCTTTCTGACAAGAGCAGGGTCCACTGGCCCTTCCCATATTCACCATTGCAATGAGTATGAAACCAACATTATTGGTAAAAGCCAGAATGCCACATACAGTGGTTCTTCTGGTCTCATTTTGGCTGTAATCAGGCTAACCATTTTGTGTACTAAGAGTTTGAGTAATTGATCTCCTTGAAGGGGAAACAGACATGTTGTAGAGAGAAACATGGAGAAAAGCTGCCAACTTAGGCATCATGCCACCCAGTCTGACCTAAAGCACTTTGGTGGAAGGTCAATATGATAAAAACTTATGAGGCTGCACAATTTGAGTAGAGTAGACAAGTGGGCATTTAAAAAATAAATTAATTAATTAAAAAAATTCCATAACTCTAAGCTCTGATCTTAAGAAGACGACTACCAAGTCCTTCATTGTATTGTTGTGCTATATATCCTCAGTCTTCAGGGAAACATCATACCCTTTTTACTCATTCATTTATGACTTAGTATGTTCTGTGGTCATGAGGCACATGTGGGTTAGTTGTATTTGATGGTATAGAAGCTGTTTGTGAAGAAAGGACTTTGACATTGGTAACATTGGTCCAGTCAGGTGAATAAAGCCAAACTTAAAATCTCTGTCTTCCTGAGAAAAGAGGAAGAATTGACTTGCTTCTCTCAATAATAAAGGAGTTTTAACATTTTCCTAAAATCCCAAAAAAGAGAAGTAGAGGTTCTGAAGGAACTTGGAAATGTTTCTTGGCATCTATTCATCTCTGAAAGCTTTGTGAAAATGATATGGGGTTCTGTAATTTTTAACTATTTTTTCCTTTGTAAGAGTATATTAGTTCCTGATGAGGCAGTTTGGGTGGGATAAGAGAGAGAGCAAGAGTGAGATGATCAGAGGAACTAGGCAGGAGGATCTATGACTTTTCATGGCCACACTTTGTTTCATGTATTGTTTTCATAGCTGTGAATTTAGAAAAACCCTGTGCTTGAGAGTGGGAGACAGCTCAATTTAAAAAATGAAAAAAAAAAAAAAAAAGCAGCACCAAAGGGAAAAAGAGAGACAAAAATTTGGAAACCTGTTAAGCTCTATGGGGAAAAAATAAAAAGAAAAAAAATTGGCAGGAGTTCTATATATGCATATTAAATCTATGACAAAATCTGTTTATAATCTTTGAACTTCAAAGTGAATGACATGCCAAGTGATGAAATAATGCTTTCAAATGAAGAGTAATTATAAGCATCACAACTTCCCAAACATAGCAGTAATGCTGTAAGACTGAAAAACTTTTTCTGGATTCATTTTGTATTTAGAGTAGTTATAGTAGCTACTATATGTAACACCTCTATTTGACATCTGTCTTTAAAATAATGAAGCTGGGGGGCAGAAATCCAACCCACTCTCCACACCCAGTTTTAGACCTATAAGTGGACTGGCTTCAGATTTGTTGTAATGTTCATAACTTCAAAAGTTTGAGAACAATTTGGTTTATAATGATTTTCAGATGAGACTAAAGAATACTCGATTATTATTGGGTCATCTTAAATTTGAAAATTGAAATAAGAACAATTATAGAACTATATACAATTACTATTTTCTGTTTGGAAGGAATTCTTATGACCTACATTGTTTTTGTGTCATCGATGGAATGTAAACAACATAGTCTATAGGCTTCAGCTTTGGTAAGGGTTGGTGGTGATACATTTGACTAATCTTGTCAACACTTGAATGGCTGAGGCAGACCTGAATGTGTTATAGAAGCTCCTTAGTCAAAGTTGTCAATTATGCAGATATAAATAAGTAAGTTTGACATATCTTTTTGGAAAATTTTGGAAGTTTGCCAAATCCAAGTAGAAAATTTTAGACTTTATCTGTTAACCAGATTGACTAGATAATGAACAAATCTGGAATTTACACAGCAGTGTGTAATAACAACTAGGAATTCAAGATCAAACATGACTCAAATACATAACTATACCACCTAGGAATATAATGTGATTTGTTTTTCTAGTTACATTTAGGTTTTTTTATTTAAAAAAATTTTATTGAGGTATAGTTAACATACAGTGTTACATCATTTTCAGTTGTACAATAATAATGACTCAATAATTCTATACATTTCTCAGTGCTCATTATGATAGGTGTACTCTTAATCCCTTTTACCTATTTCACTCATCTCCCCACCCACCTCCCTCTGATAACCACCAGTTTGTTTTCTATATTTTAGGTCTATTTTTTTGTTTGTCTCTTTTTTCCTTTGTTCACTTGTTTTGTTTCTTAAATTCCACATACAAGTGAAATCTATTTACATTTTAATTACAATTAGTATTAGTTTGCTGGGGATGCCATAACAAAATGTTACAGACTGGATGGCTTAAACAACAGAAATTTATTTTCTTATAGTTATGGAGGTTGGAAGTCCTATATCAAGATATTGGAAGGTTTGGTTTATACTGAGGCCTCTGTTTGTGGCTTGCAGATGGCTGCCTTCTTATTCCCTCACATGGGCTTTTCTCTGTGTGCATGCATCCCCAGTGTCCTTAGCATTCCAAATTTCCTCCTATTTTAAGAACACCAGTCAGGTTGGATTAAAACCTACCCCAATGGCCCAATTTTTGCTTAATCACATCTGTAAAGATCTGATTTCCAAATGTGGTTACATTCTGAGGTACTAGGAATTGGGACTTCAAGATATGAGATTTAGGGAGACACAGTTTAGCCCATAACACGAATGGAACTCACACCTACCAATATTTGCCAAGCTCGGCACAGGTGATACAATGGAGATGTGGTCTCTGCCCTCAGGGAGCTAACAGTTTAATGGAGGAGACAGTCAATTAAGAGTCAAGCAAATGGAGGGGGGAACAAGATGGCAGGGAACTAGGACATGGCACTGTTTCAACCTGTCCCCTAAAGTGAGCTGATTACCTACCAAGGAACTCCAATCACCCATGAAATCAGCCTGAGATTAGAATTATACACGTCTGGATCTCTATGGGGGCAGAAGACGCCAGTGGGCAGGTAAAGTGGAGTGGGAACATTGGACTGGTATCAGAAGATAAACGAAAGGGGGAGGGAGCCACCAGAAGTGACCCATTGGAAAGTGATACCCCAATATGAGAGTCCCCTGCATCTGGGGACCAGCATTAACTTGAAGTCTGGTAGAAAGCACTCAAAAAGAGCAAAGGATCGTGGGGTGAAATTGTGGGAATTGGGATGGTTAGGGACAGGCGCTTAAGTCCCTGGAACAAGGACAACCACCCCTGGCGCTGAGCCAGAAGACTGCAGCAGAGAAACCAGGTCTTAGTCCCTGAGCCATGAGCGAGAGCGCCGAAGGGCATGGGAGCCCTGCCAGCCAGCAGAAACAGCCTTTTTGCAGTCTCCACAAGTGTGCTGCACCACACTATCAGAGTCTGAGACACGCCCCACACCCTCCCCTGAGAGAGGTGTGTGGAAATGCCAGCCCAGAGCTCTTGGACCCTGAAAGTCTGAGCGATCCCAGCCCGGGCCAGTGGGAAAATCTCAGTGTACGATCACTGTTTGGAACCTCTCTGGCAGTCTGGAGCTGCCCAGACAGCCACTGCTATTGTGGTTTTGGGTACAAGCAGGAGTCCCTCTAACCCCAGGGACTGTGATTGGGAATGTGCTCTGCCAGTGGCCAAGGGGGAACTTGTGCTCTGCAGCACCCAGGGGAACAGATTGAGGCTTCTCTCTGAGAGGGAGGTCTGGGTGCAGTCTGCTTTCCTCTAAACCCCCTCCCCCCAAACCATCAAGAGCTGCCAAGGGGAGAGAAAATAAATGAACAAACATAAAAACCTCCAGAGAACAAAAGCCTGAAAAAATGGTTTCCTCAGAGCCCACCCCTAACCTCAGGAAACACTATCTGAAAACCCATGCAGCAGGCCCCCCCAGAAAGCCAACTGGGAAAAAAAAAAAAAAACAGAAAAAAAAAAACCGACAAGAGAACAACCACCACTACTTCATAGATACAACCTTTATTTTTAATTCATTCCCACTATTCTGGTTCATTTTCTAATTTTTTAAATTTTTTATACAGATATTTTTTTAGCCAATTTACAATCACAGTGAGATGTCCAGTACACCAAATTCCATAATAACCTTTTAACCTGAACTTTTTGATACATATACCCATGTTTTTCTTTTGCTTTTCTATTTGTTAAATTTTTAAAAATTTTACTTTTAGTTTAGTTCATTCTTTATTTTTATTTTTTAATATTCGTATAGAGTTAAACTTCAAGGTAATCCCATTTCCCCAATCAATGTTACACCTATAGGAAAACCAATACTAATTCTTCTCAAGTGCACATGGAACCTTTTCCAGAATAGACCACATACTGGGTCACAAATCAGGACTCAATGGATACCAAGAGATTGAGATTATTCCTTGCATATTATCAGATCATAATGCTTTGAAACTGGAGCTCAACTACAAGGAAAAGTTTGGAAGGAATTCAAACACCTGGAAGCTAAAGACAACCTTGCTTAAGAATGCTTGGATCAACCAGGAGATCAAAGAAGAACTTAAACAATTCATGGAAACCAATGAGAATGAACACACGTCAGTCCAAAACCTATGGGATACAGCAAAGGCAGTCCTAAGGGGGAAATACATAGCCATCCAAGCCTCCCTCAAAAAAATTGAAAAATCCAGAATACAACAGCTGTCTCTACACCTTAAAGAACTGGAGAATCAACAACAAATTAAACCAACTCCATGCACAAAAAGGGAAATAATCAAGGTTAGAGCAGAGATGAATGAGGTAGAAACTAGAGATACAGTAAGAACATATCAATGAAACTAGAAGCTGGTTTTTTGAAAGAAACAATAAGATCGATAAACCTTTGGCCAAATCCAAAAGAAAAGAGAGAAAGCTCAAATTAATAAAATTATGGATGAAAAGGGAGAGATCACAACTAACACCAAGGAAGTAGAAACAATCATCAGAAGCTATTATCAACAGTTATATGCCAATACATTAAGAAACCTAGATGAAATGGATGCATTCCTGGAAAAATATACTCCCAAAATTGAACCAGGAAGAAATCGACAACCTGAATAGACCGATATCTAGTAACAAGATTGAAGCAGTGATCAAAAACCTCCCAAAAAACAAGAGCCCAGGACCTGACTGATTCCCTGGGGAATTCTACCAAACTTTTAATGAAGAAATAACACTTATTCTCCTCAAGCTGTTTCAAAAAATTGAAGCAGAAGGAAAACTTCCAGACTCTTTTTATGAAGCCAGCATTGCCCTGATCCCCAAACCAGGCAAAGACCACACCAAAAAGGAGAATTTCAGACCAATATCACCGATGAATATGGATGCTAAGATTCTCAACAAGGTCCTAGCAAACAGGATCCAACAGCACATTAAAAAGATCATCCACCATGACCAGGTGGGATTCATCCCTGGCTTACAAGGGTGGTTCAACATTTGCAAATCAATCAATGTGATAGGACAAATCAATAAGAGAAGAGAGAAGAACTACATGGTCTTCTCAATTGATGCAGAAAAAGCACTTGACCAAATCCAGCATCCGTTTCTGATTAAAACGGCTCAAAGTATAGGGATAGAGGGAACATTCCTGAACTTCATAAAATCTATCTATGAAAGACCCACAGCAAACATCATCCTCAATGGGAAGAAGCTCACAGCCTTCCCGTTGAGGTCAGGAACAAGACAAGGATGCCCACTCTCACCACTCTTGTTCAACATAGTATTAGAAGTCCTAGCAAAAGCAATCAGACAACAAAGAGAAATAAAAGGTATCCAAATTGGCAAGGAAGAAATCAAACTCTCTCTCTTCGCAGATGACATGATACTTTATATGGTAAACCCAAAAGACTCCACCCCCAAACTACTAGGACTCATACAGCAATTCAGTAACGTGGCAGGATACAAAGTCAATGTACAGAAATCAGTGGCTTTCTTATACACTAACGATGAAAATACAGAAAGGGAAATTAGAGAATCGATTCCATTTACTATAGCACAAAGAACCATAAGATACCTGGGAAGAAATCTAACCAAAGAGGTAAAGGATCTATACTTGAGGAACTACAGAAAACTCATGAAAGAAATTGAAGAAGACACAAAAAGATGGAAGACCATTCCATGCTCTTGGATTGGAAGAATAAACATTGTTAAAATGTCTATACCGCCTAGAGCAATCTATACCTTTAATGCCATTCCGATCAAAATTCCACCGGTATTTTTCAAAGAGCTGGAGCAAATAATCCTAAAATTTGTATGGAATCAGAAGAGACCCTGAATTGCTAAGGAAATGTTGAAAAATAAAAACAAAACTGGGGGCATCACATTACCTGATTTCAAGCTTTACTACAAAGCTGTGATCACAAAGACAGCATGGTACTGGCATCAAAACAGACACATAGACCAATGGAACAGAGTAGAGAGCCCAGATATGGACCCTCAACCCTATGGTCAAATAATCTTTGACAAAGCAGGAAAAAATATACAGCGGAAAAAAACAGTCTCTTCAATAAGTGGTGCTGGGAAAATTGGACAGCTACATGTAGAAGAATGAAACTCGACCATTCTCTTACACTGTACACAAAGATAAACTTGAAATGGATAAGGGACCTCAATGTGAGACAGGAATCCATCAGAATCAAAGAGGACAACATAGGCAGTAACCTCTTTGATATCAGCCACAGCAACTTCTTTCAAGATATGTCTCCAAAGGCAAAGGAAACAAAAGCGAACATGAACTTTTGGGACTTCATCAAGATCAAAAGCTTCTGCACAGCAAAGGAGAGAGTCAACAAAACAAAGAGGCAACCCACGGAATGGGAGAAGATATTTGCAAATGACGGTACAGACAAAAGGTTGATATCCAGTATCTATAAAGAACTTCTCAAACTCAACACACACAAAACAGATAATCATATCAAAAAATGGGCAGAAGATATGAACAGACACTTCTCCAATGAAGACATAAAAATGGCTATCAGACACATGAAAAAATGTTCATCATCACTAGCCATCAGGGAGATTCAAATTAAAACCACATTGAGATACCACCTCACACCAGTTAGAATGGTCAAAATTAGCAAGACAGGAAACAACGTGTGTTGAAGAGTATGTGGAGAAAGGGGAACCCTCTTACACTGTTGGTGGGAATGCAAGTTGGTGCAGCCACTTTGGAGAACAGTGTGGAGATTCCTCAAGAAATTAAAAGTAGAGCTTCCGTATGACCCTGCAATTGTACTACTGAGTATTTACCCCAAAGATACAGATGTGGTGAAAAAAAGGGCCATCTGTACCCCAATGTTTATAGCAGCAATGGCCACAGTCACCAAAGTGTGAAAAAAAACCAAGATGCCCTTCAATGGATGAATGGATAAGGAAGATGTGGTCCATATACACTATGGAGTATTATGCCTCCATCAGAAAGGATGAATACCCAACTTTTGTATCGACATGGATGGGACTGGAAGAGATTATGCTGAGTGAAATAAGTCAAGCAGAGAGAGTCAATTATCATATGGTTTCACTTATTTGCGGAGCATAATACATAACACGGAGGATGTGGGGAGATGGAGAGGAGAAGGGAGTTGAAGGAAATTGGAGGGGGAGGTGAATCATGAGAGACTATGGACTCTGAAAAACACCCTGAGGGTTTTGATGGGGCGAGTGGTGGGAGGTTGGGTTAGCCAGGTGGTGGGTATTATTGAGGGCATGTATTGCATGGAGCACTGGGTGTGGTGCAAAAACTATGAATTCTGTTATGCTGAAAAGAAATTTAAAAAAAAAGGAGTTAAGCCAATGAGTAAATTCATGTATTTGGACAATGGTAAGTGCTTTGAAGGCAATGAAAAGAGCAGATGATGAAGATCAGCAGGGTGGGGAGGAGGAGAGAATAATGTGAAATCTGTTTGGATGGGGTCCTTAGAGAAAGCACGTCCATCAAGGGGTAATTTTTTTTTTTTTTATGTGTGAGATTCTGTATTTAAAATACCAAAAGGGTCAAGATGTTTCAAGCACAGTTAATGAAGGATTGTAAAATGAGATTGTTTGCAGGGCCATCGGGTGTTTGGATTTGTGGGGCCTTGTAGGCTTTGGAAAGGAGTTTGGGTTTTATTTTAATGGCAATATGAAGCTCTTGAACATGTTTAAGACAAGTTTTTGTTTTAAAAATCTTACCCTGACTGCTGAGGTGCGGACTGGAAGGGATACAGTGGGTGAAGGGAGCTCATTTAGAGGCAGTGGTTGAAAGCAATGGTGATCATGGATTGGATAAAGGTAGTATCAGTGCAGATGAGTTTCAGAATATATTTTAAGGGTAGGAATGTCAAGACTTACAGATAACTTGTATGTGCAGAATAAGGAGAGAGTAGAACCAAGAATGAGTCAGGTTTGGACAGCTGAGTAGATGCCGTTTGCTGTGAAGGAATAGACTAGGGGAAGATTTACAATGGGGAAGTGGGCTGGGAGGGGCTGTTGAGAGCCAAGAGTTTACATTTGCTCATGCTGAGTTTGAAGTGCTTAGTAGAGAGTCATGGAGCTGTTCAAGTAGGAATGTGCTGTGAAAGCAACAACAACAAAAGTATCTGAAGTTAGGGGACGCCTGTGTGGCTCAGTGGGTTAAGCAGCTGCCTTTGGCTCAGATCATGATCCCAGGATTCTGGGATCGAGTCCCACATCGGGCTCCAAAAGTATCTGAAGTTAGGATAAAAATATATTCATTTATTAATGATCACTAGTGGCCCATAATTAAAATAGTGTCTGTGAACTATTGGACTTCATCAAGATGAAAAGTTTTGCACAGCGAAGGAAACAGCCAACAAAACTAAAAGGGGCAACCTATGGAATGGGAGAAGATATTTGCAAATGTCTTATGAGATAGAGGGCTAGTATCCAAAATCTATAAAGAACTTAACTTGCTTTTAACCTATAGTGTGACTAAAGGTTAAGTACAGCTTTGTCTTTTCCTCCTACACAGTGGAATGGGTATTGGATAATTGTACATGACATGGGTACTTGATTCAGTCAAAGGGGATAGTCTTCATGTTCCTAATTAATTTGATGATGTTCTTATTAAAGATGTCTTGGAGGGGCAATGTCCAATTATTTGAAAACAAAAATGTCATGTTATATTTTAGAAGTGTGATGGAAGAGTATTTTAGAACTTTAATGGAAGTATCAAGCAAAATGCTTATTGCATGACTTTGCAAATTATACATCTGGCAGAGATTCTAAGAAATGTTTGGCCCCTCTGGCTTAGTGACTTCAGTGATTCAGTAGACTCCCTATAACATTTCTTAAATATATAGTGCTCTAGGCAGAAAGATAGGATGATAAAAGTTTGCTGCTGATGAAGAAAATAAATCATTTGGCTTCCCTCAAATTATTGTGGCCTTAAAAAGAACCTTGTGTTTCAATAAGTTAAGAAAGACCTTTTTATTTTTCCAAATGTTTCTTAATTAATGAAATAGTGTAACGAAAAACAGTAGCCAAGAAAATAAACTAGCATAAACAATGAATTCTGTTACACTGAAAATAAATTAATGAAAAATATATAATTGAAAAAAAATAGACTAGAATGACTGTGAACTTAAGAGTCAAAACATGTATGACAGGACATCTTCTATAGAAAGACATAATAAAGAGTGGGATATGATCTAAATGGTAGGAAAAGAAATATTTTAGCTATTCTGTCACTATCAGCTTCCCTGGAAGTGTGTTTGGCAGGAAGGATTCTATTTTCAATGTTTAAATTGCTCCCAGGAAGAAAGTGAGGTTTACTAGGAGAAGTTCATCACCAAATAGATCAGAAGTAGTATTGGTATTTGTGCTAAAAGGCTAATCTTCATTTACTTATATAATGATAGTGATAATCAGTAGAGCATGCATTTGAGTTGTTTTTCTAATAGTAGTGACCAATTTTATAGGGTATATATATATTTATACACATATAGATTGATATGTATACACACACACACACATATATATATATATATATATATATATATATATTCGTTTTTTAAAATAACTTATTCATTTTACAGATAAGGAAAGTAAGCCTAGTAATATGTGCTTAGCCCACAACTGATTAGTGGAGGATAGAACCCAAGGATTCTGAATTTTTAAGGCTAGAGCCTTTCAATTCAACAATGTTGCATTTGGTAGCCTGGTATCTTTCTTTGGTAAATAACAAAATGCCTGGGAAGTTCCTTTGTGATTTTTGTTCCTTCATTTTTTAATTTACTTAGAGAGAGAGAGAGTGAGACAGAGAGCACCAGTGGAGGAGAGGCAGAAGGAAAAAGAGAGAGATAATCCTAAGCAGGCTCCCCACCCAGCAGGACACAGGGGCTCCACCTCAAACCTGATATCATGACCTGAGCTGAAACCAAGAGTGGAGGCTTAATTGACTGAGCCACCCAGGCATTCCTAGACATCTCCTTTGTTAAAAGAACTATGTTTGTACTTTGTTAGAAGTACTAACTGAATGAGAAGTCACTTAGTTTTTGTTACAGATTTTTACCTTAGATGTAGGAAGATGTGCAAAGGGAGGGTGGATAGGTTTACAACAGAGTGTGTCTCCATGTGCCTTCATTCAAACATACTGGCATTCTTTGGACCAGCATTGATTCCTTTTTCAGCATAGTTCTAGTTGTTCCTAGTATAAGTCCCTCATATCATATGCCACCACTGTCCAGAATGAGGGAAACATCTTCTGGGCAATATTTTGAGAGATACTCCCTGAACCGTATGAATTAAATTTGTCACTTTAGATTTCGTTAACCTGATTTTCAACCTGATTGCTTTAGTTGACAAGTTTAAGCTAAGGGAATAGAAGTTTTAAACACCCACAAATATATTTATTATCCTTTAATCCACATCTAAATAGATTTTCAAACATTGAAGAAATAGAAAAAGACTGCAGAATATATTAAATTTATCTTTAGGTATACTGCTTACATCTCAGTAAGTTTAATATTTATATCCATGGTTAATATAGCAGTTTTCCAGCCCAGGCTTTTTACGGATTCTATATCTGATATAGAAACTACACAGTATATCAGTGGTGAACCCATTCTGAAAGAGTTAAGTGCCAGCCACATCAGAACAATTCTGACAGAAATTTTAGAAAAGGGGGTGAGGACTATTACAAACAGCTAAATATAGTAAAAGAGAGAAGATGTGATAATATTAAATTTGGCAAATAAGAAAGGAGAAACACTTTTTTTTCTCTTACTAAAGAACCATAGGACCTTTACATCATTTATATTGGCTTTGCTAAATAAAATATTATTTATTGAAATGCTGATGTTGCAATTCTGCATTGACCTCAGAAGAGATTTTGTTGCCTAGAGAATTGCCAATGCCAGAAGTAGCCAAGATAGTTTTGTTTGGTTTCCATTAAGGTACTGACCTGGTCTGACACTGTTTGATTTGTGGTGACTGGAAGGACCAAAATTTTACAGTGACTTCACTGAGAATGAGATAATTGTTTTAGAACTGAATTTCCATTTGGTCATTGACTATATCAAGACTTTTAAGTAGTTTTACAAAGGGAAGTCAACTGCAGAATAGTTTTTTAAATTTTTATTTATTTTTTAAAATTTATTTTCAGTGTTCCAGAATTCATTGTTTATGCACCACACCCAGTAGCTCCATGCAATATGTGCCCTCAGTAATACCCACCACCAGGCTCACCCAACCTCCCACCCCTCCAAAACCCTCAGATTGTTTTTCAGAGTCCACAGTCTCTCATGGTTCATCTCCCCCACAATTTCCCCCAACTACCTTCTCCTCTCCATTTCCCCATGTCCTTCATGTTATTCCTTATGCTCCACAAATAAGCGAAACATATGATAATTGACTCTCTCTGCTTGACTTACTTCACTCAGCATAATATCTTCCAGTCCCGTCCATGTTGCTACAAAAGTTGGGTATTCATCCTTTCTGATGGAGGCATAATACTCCATAGTGTATATGGACCACATCTTCCTTATCCATTCATCCGTTGAAGGGCATCTTGGTTCTTTCCACAGTTTGGTGACCTTGGCCATTGCTGCTATGGCTCTTCTTTTCACTACATCTGTATCTTTTGGGTAAATACCCAGTAGTTCAATTGTAGGGTTATAGGGAAGCTCTATTTTTAATTTCTTAAGGAATCTCCAAACTGTTTTCCAAAGTGGTCGCACCAACTTGCATTCCCAACAACAGAGTAAGAGGGTTCCCCTTTCTCCACATCCTCTCCAACACACATTGTTTACTGTCTTATTCATTTTGGCCACTCTAACTGGTGTAAGGTGACATCTCAATGTGGTTTTGATTTGAATTTCCCTGATGGTTAGTGACGATGAACATTTTTTCATGTGTCTGATAGCCATTTGTATGTCTTCATTGGAGAACTGTCCATTCATGTCTTCTGCCCATTTTTTGACATGATTGCAGAATAATTTTGGAGAAAGATAGAAAATCTAGTTATCTATTTCCTAATATTTATTCTGGACAAATTTTCTTCTGCTTCATTTGACAGAAGTGATGCATATGAAGAGTAGGTGAGAAATTGTGCAGGAGGTAATAGATTACTTTGCAGAGTTATTGCAATTATGAAGACTGAAAATCACAAAGAAGAAAGCAGACCCTTACCAACCTATACCAGGATATTTAGCTACACATTTTCATCACAGATCTGTTTCTCATCTCTTTCTCTACCTCTCTATAGCTATATATTACACATCATATCACACATATACAAAAACATAATATATCATACATATGATATATGACAAATATATAATTTATGGCCATATGTTATCTATATACAGGAAATCATGCATTCATATCTTACCATGCATAACCATGATATATATGATAGCATATATATACATATATATGTATATATATAAAATCACAAAAAAATATTATACATGCTATCATATATATCATGGTTGTGCATGGTAAGATATGAATGCATGATTTCCTATATATATTCCTTTATTATTAAATAATTATTATATATTAAATTAATATATATTCATACACACACACACACACGCACACACACAGATGAAAGGGAAAACCAACTGGTGGTATGATAGAGAATTTGTTCTAATAGAAGATCAAATTCAAGACCAAATGAAAATTCTACAAAATTTTCTAATTTTTTTTATGGCTTATGATTATGTCATTATTAATTTGGCCTCAAGACATTATGCATTTTTAAAGCTGGATAATATAACAGGCTAGTTTGGAAAACCAACCACCAACCATTGAAACAATACTTGCTACTTCCCCAAAGTCTTAAGCTATTCCATGGTGGCAGAACATAGTGGGAGAGTAGGAATTTTGTAGAACACAATCATAACAAGCCATGTACCAAAAGCATTTTGGATTAGAATTACCTGATCATTCTATCCTCAGGTTGAAAAGAAAATATGGTGGTGATGCAAGAATAGCCCTCTTTCTGTCTCATAGTCTCCCAATTAGAATGTTTGTTCTTTCTGCCAGGTACATGACAGAAATCTTGGGATTTCCCCAATTTTCAGGAAATTCCTTTTGCTTTTTTCCCCTTTTTCTGAAGCTTTTGTTTTCATATTTTCCTCTTTCTTATTTTTTAAAATATTTTATTTACTTGAGAGAGAGAGAGAGACAGCATGAGAGTTATGGGAGAGGTTGAAAGAGAGGGAGAAGCAGACTCCCTGCTGGGTGTGGAGCCCAACACAGGGCTTGATCTCAGGACTCTAAGATCATGACCTCAGCCTAACAACCTACTGGAAACATCCAGGTGACCCTAGGTTTTTGTTTGTTTGTTTGTTTGTTTTAGTTTTCAGATGAAAGGTGCATTGGAAATACATTTTTTGAGACCTCTCTTGTCTGAAATTGTTTTTATTCAGTCTTCCTGTTTTCCTGATAATTTGAAGAGATAGGGTCTTGTTGGCAGATCATTAATCTCTGGAATTTTGAAGGCATTTCTTTGGTGTCTGTTTGCTTTAGTGTCATTGTGATGAAGCCATTTCAAGTTTTGTTCATGTAGGTCA
>PISX010006523.1:0-96817 GCA_004024625.1 Mellivora capensis | reverse complement strand
TAAGCAGAGAGGCAGGTAGGGAGAGAGGGAAGCAGGCTCTCCTCTGAGCAGAGAGCCAGCTCTCCAGTGAGCAGAGAGCCAAATGTGGGGCTTGATCCAAGGACCCTGAGATCATGACCTGAGCCGAAGGCAGAGGCTTAACCCACTGAGCTACGCAGGCACCCCCTTCATGATTTTTCATAAAGTGCAACTCCATGTGCACCAGGGACCTCAAGCCTAAAGCACGCCCTCCACTTGGACTTCAGGCCTAGGGAACAGTGTGCGTTCCCTGAGGCCGGCCAGGGATTGGAGGGGAGGCCTAGCCACCCAGCCTGAGCTGATCCTACCATCTCAGTGGAGGTGAATCCCAATGATGAACAAGCTTTTTGTAAAAACAGGTGGTTCTTGAGGGTTCATTTCCCCAAGGGCCATCAAATCCCGCCTTCTCCATGAAGCCACTTCAGCCACAAACACAGGGTCACTGGTGTCTTTGTCTTTACTAAAGATAAAAACCCAACTTTAATACATTCCTATCCTGCTGGGATGATTCTCCCCATATAATGCCTTCTTTCACCTTTTGTACAGATAGGATAGATGGGATTAATTACTGTCCTTGGGAGACAGTTTGGCAAGTGGTCCTTAGCATGGATTTTGCCTCTAACTAAGTCTTGTGGATTTTTTTCTTAGCCGGCTCAGGCTGCTATTAACAAATTACCATAGACTAAGTGGCTTAAAAACAGCAAATACTTATTTCTCACAGTTCAGGAGGTTGGGAGGTTCGAGATAAAGGTGTGGGCAGATTCCGTGTCTGGTAAGGGCCCTTTTCCTAGCTTGCAGACAGTTGTCTTCCTGCTGTGTCCTCACATGGCAGAGAGAAAAGCGATTTCTCTCATGTCTCTACTTACAAGAGCATGAATCCCATTCACCAGGGCTCCACCCTTACAACCTCATCACCTCCCAAAGGTCCACCTTCAGTGCTGTCACGCTGAGAATTAGGGCTTCAACATACGAATTTGTTGTATTCAGTCCATAGCAAAGTTTATTCCTGAGTTAGGAAAAGTCAAGATAAGACAAGACAAAACAAAACAAAACGAACCCAGAATTCTGAACAGATAAAAGACTCTCAGTGGGCTAAGGCCAGGGGGGCACAGAGGTCCATGAGGTCCTGGCTCCCAGCTGTGATGTGCATTTGACTACCTGCCTTATTCACTTTCAAACCTGCTGTACCACCGTCGGTGGCTGCCCCGGAGACCCAATCATTTGAAGGCTTTGTGGGAGGCATGTTAAACCACACAGGCAGTTAGAACAGCATTTAGGGTGACGGGTGAAGCAGGACTCTTTCATGTCAAATTCTGTTATATCCACACCTGTTGTTAGGACATAGCCACACAGAGTAGATACGATGTCCACACAGTAGGTCCCAGGCCAAAGACCTCTCAGGAGGATTATAAATGAAGACAAACTGGATCCATTAAGGGTTTTTTTGTTGTTGTTGTTGTTTTGTTTTGTTTTAAATAAATGGTTCTTCTCCTACTTCCTGTCCCTTGGGTTTTTTAATTAGTCTGTGTGATATTAGTAGTATCTGTCTTACTTTCTCCTTTAGGACAAAGAATAAAGTCAGTTGCTTTAGAAGAACATGTAAACATCTTGCAAAACAAGGAGGAAAACAGGTTTGTTTTTTTTTTTGAATATAAAGGGCCCCGTTAAATGGGAAAAAGTGAAACTGACCCCAGGTCATAGAAACAATAGTTATAGGATAGGGGCGCCTGGGTGGCTCAGTTGGTTAAATGTTTGCCTTCAGCTCAGGTCATCATCTCAGGGTCCTGGGATTGAGCCCTGTGTCCCATCTGGCCTCTGCTCAGCGGGGAGACTGCTTTTCCCTCTCCCTCTGCTTGCCACTCCCCCCCGCTTGTGTTTTCTTTCTGTGTCAAATAAATAAGTAATATCTTAAAAAAAAAATGTTATCGAATGGAGTAAACTCTTCCACTGGGAAATCTTAGACTCTGTTTGGTGTGGGCATCATAGCATAAACATCTCCCACAAGCCATACACACCACAGAGCCAAATTCAACTCAGATTATGATACTTCTAGGGAGCTTGAATCTATGTACACAACATTAACAAATAACCTCCAAACAGGCTGACTACTGTGGACTAGCTGTGTTGTGAGTAAGTTCCTCTAAAACAGCGATACCCGTAGGGGTAGGGTTGGAGGTTATTCGCACCGCAAGGCTGTTGGTGGAGCACCAGCATGGAAGACTTTTCAAGAAATCTGCTTTTCCTGAGAGGGGTCCTCCTCTAGACCTCTCTCTGGAACAAATCACCTGCCATGACCTGTAGTGACTGGTGGTACAAATCACCTAACATGGAATTGAGCCTAGAGCATAGCAGTTTAGGGGGTAACAAAGAGTGTGGGGGAGAGAAAAACAGCCACACCAGGCTGTTTATTTCAAAATGCTGAGATTCTCTGGTCTGCCTGATAAGCACAGGACAGTAAACCTAGGAGATCTGGCCTGGGCTGGAATTGATTAGACATGAGTTGCACACAATGGCAAATGGGTTTTAACTGGCACTCTATGCCTACCCAGTTCATTAATGCTCTCTGGAGTATTGTGTTGAGGAGGATCCTGAGGCTGTATCAAGCCCAACAGGAAAGACAGCTATGAACAGTGGCATTATCTACCTATGGACCAGGCAGAGGTGGAAGAGTAATGGCCAGGTGCCGTATATGTAACCACCATCTCTGAGCCACACGCTGACATTGAAAATTTTGGGTCTAGAAAAGTAGGTTGGAATTGTGTCATGGGGAGCTTTGAATATTCGACCAAAGAGTCTAGCCTTTATTTTGTGAAATTTTGTGGTTCATTTGGTCAGAATAGTTGTTCTAAAAACAGGGAATGTAAATGCCTTGAGCGAGATTCATTCTCTCCACTTGTCAGCAGACCTACATTGCTCCCTGTTGTCCTAAACATTCAGTCACATCTTACACTTAAATCCCCTGAAGGTATTTGAGTTTGCAGCCCTGTTGCAGGAATTACTAAATCACTGATGAATTGTGAGATGGAAAATGACTGGCTCAGAACATACTTTAGGAAGATTATTCTTGTGGAGATGTGAAAGATGGATTGGAGGGGAAAAAAGGGTAGAAGCTTCCAGACTAGTTAAAGAAGTCCCTGGAACCTTCCATGTAAGAGTTGTACATAACTCAACTGGAACTATGAGAATAAAAAGTGAGCTTAGAGGAGCACCTGGGTGACTCAGTGGGTTAAGCCTCTGCCTTCGGCTCGGATCATGATCTCTGAGAAAGGTGGGGTAGAAGAAAGCCGTCCATGGGGTGGTAGTGGGAACCTGAGTGAGTCTTGCCTGACATGTAGGGATCCTTTAAGTAGACAAGTAATGTTATCAGAATCCCAAGACAGGGTAGAACATTTAAGAGCACTGAGGGCTTTGAATATTACCGATTGTGTGGTTAGAACATAGAGTAGGTAATGAGGTACTGTAGAAGATGAGGCTAAAAGAGACAAGGAGAGGCCAGCTGACAGGAAGGATTGTAAACAGGAAACACTTAATTGGATTTGAATTTTAGAAAGAGCGCTCTTTGGCGGTTTGGAAGATGCAGTAGAAACTGTGGAGATTTAAAAAACAGAGATACCAGTTGAAAGTCAGGCAAGACACAGTGAGGGGCTCAACAGCTCTTTCTCTAGAGTGTGTGAGTCCCTGGGCAAAATATTTTGGGGGAACCCTGTCTATGTAAAAAAAAAATTCATTGAAAGTGTATTACAAAGTTTTTGAACCCATAAAAGATAATTAACTGATGGTTTAAGAAATGGGTAGAGTAGAGATTTTCATAATTGTTTTCTATCCAGTCAGTGCATGAAAAGATTCTTTGTAGGATCCAGGGCCCTGTCTCTTCCTGTTGAGGTCCAGGAACTATCTCTTCATGCTCTTTCATGTTAGATACGCGGTTCCTGGCTAATTTAGATCTCCCACTGCAAGGAAAAGGTAGCAAGGCAGTTACTATTCACAATGCCATGGCTCTTTGCAAGCTATTTGTACAGAAGTAATACAGATCTTTTTGTCCCTTCAACTCGCTAAAATCAGTTATTTCGTGCTGGTTACATCATCACTCACGCTGTGGCATCATCCGATGTGTTGCCTCTGAATACTGCTTCCAGTGCTTCTCTTGGGGGTTGTTATGGTGTGTCATTGACAATGACTGCAAATGCAAGTCTTACCCAGGGTATGCTAGGAAAAGGTGAGCAATAATTTGTTTTCTGCTCATGTGACATTTATTGATCAGAACTTTATACCTTAAGTATAAAATAGCACATATCCCAGCCATGACTTCTTTTGAACTCTTTAGGCTGGAATCCCTGCATTCCTAGAATGTTGTCTCTTTTAGTGTTAATCCCACTGGTGCCTTCCACACCACCACCTGCAGATATGATAGGAGAGGAGCCTGTGGGAAGAGCATGGTCCCACTAGTCAAGCAATGTCCATCCTTTGTTGGGAAGGCCTTTAGAACAACCTGGGAAGGGCACTTGGATGGCTCAGTCTGTTAAGCATGTACCTTTGGTTCAGGTCATGACCTCAGGTCCTGGGATCAAGCCCCACGTCAGGCTCCTTGCTCAGCAGGGAATCTGCTTCTCCTTCTGCCTGCTGATCTCCCTGCTTGTGCTCTCTCTCTCTCTCTTTCTTTTTCTTTCTTTTTTTTTTAAAGATTTTATTTATTTATTTGACAGACAGAGATCACAAGTAAGCAGAGAGAGAGGAAGGGAAGCAGGCTCCCTGCTGAGCAGAGAGCCCAACCCGGAACTCGATCCCAGGACCCTGAGATCATGACCTGAGTTGAAGGCAGAGGCTTTAACCCACTGAGCCACCCAGGCGCCCCCTCTCTCTCTCTCTTTCTGACAAATAAATAAATAAAATCTAAAAAAAAAACCCAAAAAACAAAAGAAAGAACAGGCTGGTGGATATTAAAGCTGCCTTGCTGTTCACCCCACCGTTAATTTTGTAGCCATCTGCTAATATTTCCCCTGTGGTGGTTTCTAATCTGCTCTGAAAGTTTGTAGAACTTAATCCACTTTTAAAATCCTTTTCAGTTTCTGGGGCACCTGGGTGGCTGAGTGGGTTAAGCCTCTGTCTTCAGCTCGGGTCATGGGTCATGATCCCAGGGTCCTGTGATCGAGCCCCGCATCGGGCTCTCTGCTCAGCAGGGAGCTGCTTCCTCCTCTCTCTCTGCCTGTCTCTCTGCCTACTTGTGATCTCTGGCTGTCAAATAAATAAATAAAATCTTTAAAAATAAAAAAGTAAAGAGGAGGAGAAGTAGTCTTGTTAAAATAAATAAATAAATAAATAAATAAATAAAATCTTTTTCAGTTTCCCTTTTTCCTTAGGAATTCATTTAAAATCTTTACTAAAGTCTCATCATTCTCCCTTGCTTGCAACCCTTCCTACATAAGACCATAAGGAAGATTTAGGGAAGGGAGTTGCTATTTACAGAGAATTTATTATGACTCAAAAAAAAAAAAAAAAAAAAAAGGAAACACCAGAAGAAAATAGCAGCCCCAAATCCTTACAACTCAAATGGATTGGAGCAAAACATGCCAATGAGCATCACGCACCTGTGCTTATTCTGCGTTCAGGAGGCTGTTCTTGTGATCCCATTGAAGACTCACTTAGAAATGAACTATTTTTGCTGGAAAGTCACATAATTTCTTCTCCTTTTCTTCTTCTTGTTTTTCCTCCTCCTCCTCCTCCTCTTCATCATCTCCTTCCTCCCCTTCTTCTTCTCCTTCTCCTTCTCCTTCTCCTTCTTCTTCTTCTTTTCAAAATTCCTTTACCAAATGGCTGCAGCAGTGTTTCCCTGTTTTCTGGAGAACAGTAGGCTATTGTACCTAAAACTGGAAAGACAAACAGTGAAGGAGGCCGACCTGACAGCCCCAACCCAGAGACAAAAGGGCTGCTTTGAGATTCTTGCCGACCAGCAGACAGTATTTTCATTATTTCAGTGAAGCTGAACACTGGAAAGCTTTTAAAGGAGCAGCACTTTGTGTCTCACACACAGGGCAAGTTAGCTAACATAGGCCATACTCTCCCTGTCCCAAAGCTTCCAGAGACTACTGGCTAACAACCTATATAAAAGTGACTTCACTCAAGATGCAGAGACAAAACCCAGACTGGTTGTAATGATGTCAGATCAGATCTGACCTCTGAGGGGCGCCGGGGTGGCTCAGTGGGTTAAGCCTCTGACTTGGGCTCAGGTCATGATCTCAGGGTCCTGGGATCGAGCCCCGCATCAGGCTCTCTGCTCAGCAGGGAGCCTGCTTCCTCCTCTCTCTCTGCCTACCTCTCTGTCTACTTGTGATCTCTGGCTGTCAAATAAATAAATAAAATCTTAAAAAAAAAAAACTGACCTCTGAAAAAAACATGGAACAACTGAGAGGAATCTATTTCAGTGGCCTGCAAGCAGATGCCTGGTTAAAAATTAAGAGGAAGGATCCAGAGAGTAAGGACCAGAAAAGAAGCCAGGTCTATTCCAGTGGAGGATGGAGTGAGTCACGCAGGAGGAACTGCCTTTGGATCACTTGTCTTTTTGAGTCCTTGCACAGTGACCCCTGATATGTGGAGTCTCCTGTCTTACTGGTTCTTGAAAAGGTTCCACTGCTGGAGAATTGTGCAGACTTGCTCCTCTTATCCTCCCTTCCCTCCCACCACCCCCTGCAAGGCCCTGTCAGCCAGAGAGGTGCTCATTTTCAACTCACACATTTCATCATCCATCAGGACACAGCTCAGTGTCACCTCCTTTGAAACCTGCTTGTTCCTTTCACTCAGGATTAAGCTGTTACCATTATGAGCTTTAAACCTTATCTTTATACAGTGTACCTTGCGCTTTATTGTGTTGTGTATTTTAATGAGATGATCCTCACAGACACGATTTTTTTTTTTAAGATTTTATTTACTTGTTAGAAAGAGAGCACAAGCAGGGGGAGAAGCTCCTCGACGAACAAGGAGCCCAACATAGGGCTCCATCCCATGACCTGAGCCAAAGGCAGATGCTTAACAAACTGAGCCACCCAGAGGTCCCAACAGGCACGGTTTTTGTCTTAGGCACGCCTGATCCTCTAAGAGCATTGGCAAAGCACTTGACTTTTCTGGATTTTCTGATCCCTGGACATTAATGTAGAAGGCCACAGGCTTGATAGATTTCAAAACAAATACATGCATATTGGCTATTTTGATTATCTCTTTTGTGAAATACCTTTTGCTTACTCTTCTCTTAGGTGACATGGCTTTTCTTACTGGTTTTAGGATTCTTTATCTATTCCAGATAAGAATTCTGTGCGGTTGTAAGTATTGCAAATACCTTCTTCTACTCTGTAGCTTTACTTTTCATTCTCTTAATGGTGTCTTTCAGTGAAAAGACATTCCTAATTTTACATAGTCCAATTTATCATTTATAGCTAGTGTTCTTTGTCTTAAGAAATCATTGCCTGGGCAGCCTGGGTGGCTCAGTCGGTAAAGCATCAGATTCCTGGTTTTGGCTCAGGTTATGATCTCAAGGTCATGAGATCCAACCCAACATCAGGCTCTGTGCTCAGCAGGGAGTCTGCTTGAGATTCTCTCCCTCTGACACTCCCACCACTTGTGCATGCACACATGCTCTCTCTCTCTCTCAAATAAATTATAAATCTTTAAAAAGAAAAAAGATGGGGTGCCTGGGTGGCCCAGTCAGTTGAACATCCTAGTCAATTGAACATTCGTGGTATTGGGCCCTGCTGGATAGGGGTCTGCTTAGGATCCTCTCCCTGCGCCCTTCCCTCTGCTCTCACATGATCTCTCTCTCTCTCTCTCAAATAAATGGTTAAACTTTAAAAAATAATCATAAAATTTTAAAAAAGAAAAAAAGAGAAGTCATTGCCTAGCCCCAAATTATAAAAGCCCCAAATTATAAAAAAAAATGTTTCTTCCAGAAACATTATTTTTTTTCACAGTTAGATAATCAAATGTGATCAACTTTTTCTAGACAGACATATAAATATCCATGGCTCTCAAGTCTACCACTGTTCAGCCTAGTTCTATTTACAATTACGTAATAATACCTTGTGTAAGTTCTCAAACATTTACCTTTAATATCTTAAAAGAGAATACTAGCCAAGTTGATACAGTTTCCTACACTATGTTTACTTCTCCAAAAGCCCTTTGAACACAAAGTTAGATTAGGAAAAGCAGAAAAGATGGTCTGCCAAAAAAATCTTTGGTGTTCAACAGTGCCAGGTTTAAATCCCACTGTTACTTTTTCATTGTTTGTGACCTTGGGCAAATTACTTTCACCAAATTACTTTCAGTAATTGCTTTCCGCCTTTGTTTTCTGATCTGGAAGATGGGAGTAATAATAGCTAAGATGTTGGACTGTTTGTTATGTGCTGATGTTTGACTCTGTGTCAAGTGTCTCACCTGTATGATCTCATGTAAGCCTCAGAGCAACTCTGCTAGTTATGTACGGTTAATATCATATCATGTCCTCTTTGCAGATAATAAACAAAGCCACATAGCGAGTCATTTGGTGGATTCGGGATTTTAATCTGGTCAGGCTGATTCCAAGGCTCATATATGTAAACACTGCTCATACTTTCTCCCTATTGAAAAATCAAAAGTCATGTTCTTGCCATAAAATGAGATAAACCATGTAAAGTGCTTAATTCAGTGCTCGGACCCTGTAAAGAGCTTCGTAAATTAGGGTTTGTGAATACAGTAGTAATTATGGAACTAATTTGTATTATCCTCATCCTTAGGCACTTTGAAAGTTAGAGCTACATTCCTTATCCTCTTCAGGAAATGACATAAGGAAACCTTTCGAGTTACACATGAGAAAATTATGGACATCATGTGTTGGTGTGATCGGGGTTAGAAATCCTTACTGATTACACAACCAGTATCATAATTTCAGTGAATTGCTCAATCTTGCTCACTCCATTATACCAATCCTTCCTTCCTTCTTCCACCCAGCCAATATTTATTGAGGGCTTAGTATGTGCCAGACCTGTTCTAGAAGCCAATAACATAGCAGTAACACAACAGTCAAGTGCTTGGCCCCATGGAGATTACTTTCTGGTTGGAGAAGATGGACAATAAATAAATAAATTGGTAACTGTGTAATATTAATAAGTGCTATGAAGAGAAATCCATGTTAAAATAGAGAGTGAAGAAAGAGGCAGGGGCAAAGGAATTCATTTACGTATAGAGAGGTCAGGAAGTCTGCTTTGTTGAGGTGACATTTGAATAGCCACCAAAAGAAGTGAGAAGAGTCATAAGGATACCTGAGGGGGTAGAGGTTTGCAAGTAGAGAGAACAGTAATTTTGGAGACTGAGGTGGGAATGTATTAGAAATATCCAAGGAATAGCAAGGAGTTCCATCACTACCTGGAACAGAGTGATCATGGCAATAAATGAGACCAGAGAAAAATGTGGGGTCAGATCATAGAAGGCTTTAGGACTTCTCTAAGCTCAAATGCTAATTTTCTTCCTATTTATGTGATCTTGAGCATTATGGTTTCTCTTTGTGCCTCATGTGTATAATGGGTACACTTTGTGCCTTATCTATATGGTTTCCTCATCTATAAAAGTGTAGTAATAATATCAAGTTAGGACTGAGCAAATTCTGGATTTTTTACCTTTTTTTTTTTTGGCATCCAGGCAAAATGCTGAAATTAAAGCATTTCTCTTTTGGAGTTGTGATTCATTGAAGGTAGTAAGGTTTCACTTGAATAAATACCAAACTGGATTTTTTTTAAACATTTATTTATTTATTTGAGAGAGATAGAGAGAGTGGAGGAAGGGGCAGAGGGAGAGAGAGAATCCCAAGAAGACTCCCCACTGAGCGCCAAGCCTGATGTGGGACTCAATCTTGCAACCCTGAGATCATGACCTGAGCAGGAATCAAGAGTCAGACACTTAACCAACTAAACTACCCAGGCGCCCCAGATTTTTTATTAATTATATAGAGGATGGTATTTTACTTCTGTCATGACACAATTGACAAAAGCATATCAGTGATAGTATTTCACTAATCAGTAATAGTATTGATCAATAAAAGCACTAATAACTAATTACAGTGGCTAATCAGTGATAGTATTTCAACCAACAAATGACTTTTATGTTACCAATGAGTTTCCAGCAAGACTTAAAGATAGGTCTGGATCTGAACATAGACCGCGTATCAGACCACGTATCAGAATGAATTTCTCCCAGATTGATTCAGGGCATTTTGTCAGGATGACTCAGATACTATGAATGAAGACGGATCTGGGCCATAAGGATATAGCCTATAAAGGAAGACAGGTGTTGATAGAAGCACATCTATATTAGTGTTCTAATTATGGAGTATAATTAGATTTCAGGTCTAGACTCCTCTGAAAACAACACAAGCAGACAAGTACATTAGGCCAAGATTTTAATTCAGAGGGTAGAGTAAGAATACATATTTTGTGGGGTTGTTCTTTCTTATGAAAGGGTGACCTTGATACAGAGTATGTGTTGAGGCTGATATACATTTGGGAGCACCAGCATCTTCAATGGCTTTGATTTACTTCCCAAAATGGAGAAAGAAACACAAGTGAGGAGGAAGTTGGGGTTTATTTGGGTTTCTTGTTTCTAAATGGAGCATATTCTGCTTTTATATCTCTAAACTGCCTTAGTTCGCCATTAGCCCAAGACTGAAGAGATTATTTTTTCCTCCAGGGTGGTAAGTAAGCAAATGGTTTGAGCAGCACCCTCTATGCTGCATTCTGAGGTAAGGGATGGTTGCCAGTATAAGAAGTCTTGCTCCTTTTTCGTTTATTCAACCATCACTTTGTTAAACATCCACCTTGTTGACCACGAGAAGCTCAGAGTTCCACCCTCTCTCGTATCTTTGCTCTTTCCTCAACAACATGTTCAAGGGCAAGAAGAGTCCCTATAACAGGTTTGTCGGGAGTACATTGTAATTGGAAATGTTTAAATTAGTCTGTTTCCGAGAAAGCATTCTGCTGACACTGACTGTGTGGGTACTTATAATCCCAGAGGGCCAGTTAGGATGAGCCTAGAAGTTAAATCTATAGAACAACAGGTCAAAGAATAAAAATCAGGGATGCTGTTGCCTAGCAAGGACACAGTAACTCCCATTCCCTCTATATCCCCTCATTTCACTACCAGCAGGGAAGAATGTGGCCATAGCATAGGTTCTGGATGCCTTTTCCTTGATAGAGCCAAAACCTAAAACAGGAGGCCTAAGAGCTCAGGCTATTCTGGGTAAAATACACTCACCAAGTTGCATCTGATCTGCTCTAGGTGCTACTGCCCCTCAGAACAATGTGTTACTTAAACTATAACCCCTGGAGGATTTTACTAGTTACCAAGCACATTTAGATATGGCCTTTAATGAAAAACATATACTGGCAACAGGTCTTTGGGGAGAAGGACGATATACGACTGTGAAGCTGGGCAGCTGGGGATGCCCCGCTCTCTCAGGGCGGGATGCCACCCCTTCACAGAAGCCGGGCAGCTGGGAACGCCCAGCCTGCCCAGGGCGGAATGCTGTCTGCTTTAGGGAAGCCGAGCACCTGGGAATGCCCGGTCAGCTCAGGGTGGAACGAAATACCGCCTGCTTCCCTTTCCCGTTATCGCTCCTTTCTCTTCCAAGAAGCACCTGTTGCTATTTAGATGAGTCCTTTGAATGTACTTGGTTGACTATAAACTTTATCCTCCTCCTTGTTTGTCCACAGACATGTGACTAATGTTTGACCTTCATCGATTCCTCTGTTGGCTATTGTTTCTATCGAATAAAAGTGAGACTGTGGAGTTACTCGGGGCAGCAGTCTTTTCGACTGTTGTCCCCTGCTCCCAATCTCTTGCAGCTGACTGTTTGTGCCTAATTCTTCTCCCGTTCGCTGACTGGAAGCAGCACTAGGTCTCAAGGGAATGTGCTTGGGCTTTGGCTAGAGCCCAGCTAAATGTAATATGCTTCATTGCCAGTGTCATTTTCTGTCCATGTATTTCACTCTTTTGAGAACAGAATTCAGGTGCACAGGCTTCCTTGGTATCAATCCCTCCATTGCCCATATTCCCAACAGGTGGTATAAATTTGGTGAGCCAAGAAAGCATTTTCACTGGCAAGTAGAGCATCTGGGGAGTAGAGGTCCTCGGAGAGTGAGAGAGGCTTTTGTAGGATTTGGTATTAGCAGAAAAAGGGATTCCTTTTGGATGCCAGCTCGCCCAGGACTTAAAATGCTGGGCCAGCAAAGAGCTGTGAGAGCCAAAACCAGTGCATCAGTCAGGCTGCCTGATGGATCTGGAGGCTCTGACTGCCACTGCTGTGGAAGCTCAGCCAAGGAAGCCAAGCCAGGAGGATGAGCTCACCATTGCCTTATTAATGTCCCATGTGTAATACAAGTGGGTGGCAGGGAGAGTTCTCGTTCCAGAGAACACTATGTCTTATTGCCTAGTCAAATAAGGACAAGTACGTTTCAAAATGTGTGACATTTCAGCAGGAGACATTCACAGGTCCACAATCCTTTCTCTGCAAATACAACATCCCCAAAGCTCTGAAAAACGAAGGCTTTTTGTAAGTGCAGGAACAAAATTCATTTGGGGGGCAAAACCAGTTCTGACCATTACTTGTGTCTCAGGGCACCTACCCATCGCAATCACATCTGCTGTGTGCATTTTTGTTAGTTTGGAATTTGGGTTTAATTTCACTCTTGAAACTATCTAGGTGGCAGATTTTTCTCAGGGGTCACACAGAAGTTTCAGCACTATTTTCCTAGAACTCCGGATATTTCTCTTCTTATTTATGATAGGATTGATCCAGCAAGAGCAGTTCTGTAGAAATACAGGCCACACATGGCCATCTGTTCTGTGTTACAGAACTCCTGATTTAGGGGTCAGGAGGATAATAGCCACAGAGCTTGTTGAGAACTGCCGGGAAGGATCTCTGTCATGGCTTCAAAGCTTGCTTGAGCACAGCCCACTTCCTGTAGCACACCACCAATTATCTATCCCGACGGCACTGCTTACCTGTTGTAGAGTTTGCTGTTATGTCCTTCATACCCATTTGGGAATAGTATGTGAAATTTTAAGCTGAAGTAAATAGAAGGGGCTATAGTATGGCAATGCACATTAGAATTAACTTCACTGGTTTCTTTTTACTTAATGGGGTAACTAGAAACTTTAACATTATATATGGGGCTTGCACTATGTCACTTTTACTGGACTGAGCTGCCTTAGAGAGTTCTAGCTACTTTTTAAAATGAAACGTATGTGTACATTTATAGAATACTTAAATCTGAGGGATCACTAACACCTTCCATGCTTTCCCCTCAGCCTCAAGGCCTCTCAGGAAGCAGCTTCAATTGCCTCTTCACTTACTAATGACCAAAACCTCAAATGTTTGGAGGATTAAAGAAAACAGAAGGAAGTCAGAGAAGGGGAGATGGTCTCTGCTGTCAGTGTCCTTGTCATATGCTGTGAAGTGAGTTGGCCAAATGGTACTTCCCATGTGACATGTGAAAGGGAAGAAAACAAACCAGTGTTTAATCCTGATGTTGTAGTCCAACCTCTAATCTCTCTTCTCCCTCTGTCTTCCAGGAGACAGAGGAGGGAGGCTTTGGGTTCCAGGAGAATGGGAGGCTTTGGGTTGGGAAGTTGAGTGACCTTCAGCATGACTAGGGTAGGGTGAGCGGAAGCTGGCTCCTCAGAACAAAGAGATAAAGACAAAACCCAAAAACAGAGAGTAAGCAGTTGTTTTTACTCAGTGGTCTGCTTTCATAGGAACCAGTAACCAGTCTGAGACAGCGGGATCCAGAGAAAGTCAAGACAGTAAGAGGGAAATTCTAGAAGCCCCCATCCACAGGGGACAGGGAGTAAATAGCTGAGTGAGCAGTCTTCCAGTGGATAATGAACAGGCAGCTCTCCACTAAGGTTTGTCCCTGGAGGCAAAATGGCAACACCAAAATTATCTTTTTTGAATCAAAGAGTCTTCAATTTTCTCTCTTGCCGTTCACATGTTGTCGTTTTGCCATTACAAAGTAGAATGTTGGGGGCACCTGGGTGGCTCAGTTGGTTAAGTGTCCAACTCTTAGTTTTGACTCAGGTCATGGTCTCAGGGTCATGGCATCGAGCCCCATGTGGGCAAGAGAGATTCTCTCTCTCGTTCCCTCTGCCCCTCCCCCAAAGCCCACTTGTGCTCTCACTCTCTCTCAAAAAAAAAAGAAGAAGAAGAAATGGAATGATGTGTGAAGTAGAAACTACAGAAACTCCCCATGTCCACCCCCAGATAATGTATGGATAGCAACATCTACAAATGTGTCACTCATTTATTTCTGCAAGTGCAGTATTCTGAGTATTATTACTAACTGTCTTACACATAATGTCTTGGAACATTTTAAGAGAGGTGGAAATTTTTTAAATATCTTGCTTTGAATATGGTAGTACAGAAATATCTGTACTTTACAATTGGTTTTTCTAAGAACCGTATAAATATAGAATCAGAAATTTGCAGAAAATTTCTAGAATATTTTAACTTATTGAAGATTTCATTGAAAGGTTGAGGTATTAAGATTTTTAAGATGCTCATACTGTTTTGGTATCCGATTTACTCTCTCTTTCCATGGTTTCTTTGTTACTTTAAGGTAAGATCATTGTGTCGTTTTTTTCCTAATACCAAATACATCATTCCAACACCAAGCAAATCTCTAATTCTCTGACACCAATTGGGTGTCCAACAGTCCAGTTAAATGCTAACACTAAGTACCCAAAGTTAGCATAGACCCCACAGGTAAAGGGCTCAGTCCCACTATGCTGCCCCACTCCAGACTCAGCTACAAATAGGGTCCCCAGCCTCCCCACACTTCTTCCTGGCTGACTACTAATTCAGGGGTTCCTGTTATCCCCTCTCAGATTCAAGAATTCATAATAATATCTTGCAGAACTCAGGGAAGTGATTTATTTACTATTACTTGTTTATTATAAAGGACATAACTCAGGAACAGCTAAATGGAAGAAATATGGAGGGCAAGTATGGGAGAGAGTGGTACACTCTCCTGGCTAATTCCACCTTCCCATTCCTTGATGTGGTCACAAACCAGGAAGCTCTCTGAACCCCATCATTTTGGGTTTTTATGGAGGTTTCATTACATAGGCATGGTTGATTAAATCAATAGCCATTGGTGATTGATCTCAGTCTCTAGCCCCTTTCCCCTCCCTGGTGTTAGAGGTGAAAGTGGGGCTAAAAGTTCTAACCTTTTTTTTTTTTTTTAAAGATTTTGTTTCTTTATTTGACAGAGATCACAAGTAGGCTCTAACCTTTTAATCAGATAGCTGGTTTTCATGGCAACCAGCCCCCCATGCTGAAGTAATCTGGGGCTCCTCAGTGAGTATCTTATTAGCATAAAAAAGAGAGTAAATTTTAAGAATTTTAGAAGCTCTGGGGGCAGCTGGCTGTCTCAGTCAGTTGAGTTCATACACTCAATCAACTCTTGATTTTGGCTCAGGTCATGATTTCAGGGGTGTGAGATCAAGCCTTGTGTCAGGCTCTGCACTGAGCATGAGGCTGGCTTGAGATTCTCTCTCTTCCTCTCCCGGTGCCCCCCACCCCGCGCTGATACCTCCTCTCTCTAAAAATAATAATAAAAATTTTAAAATAATAATAATTTTAGGAGCTCTGTACCAAGAATCAGGGACAAAAACCACGTGTTCATTTTTTTATGATGTCCCCAAAATGATCACGATACTAATATCAATCATTGACATTTGAGGATGTCAGACAGTGGGTGTATGCAAGTATTTGCTCATCGCTGTGTGGTAAGGGCCGACAGGGTTAAGTTGGAGAGAATGTATAACCCTCAGAGATTCTCTTGTCATAGATAGGAGAAGGGAGACACAGGAATCAGCATTTTAATAAATACTCTAGGTGATTCTAAAGTGCTCCACAGATTACTCCTTGGAAAGAGAAAATATACTCTTAAAACAGTTTGACACTGTTCTACTTTGTTAGGCCCAACACTGCAGTAAGATCAAATGGTATGTTTTATTCAGATTCAGAAATGTCTAATTCATTTTCTTTAAAAAAATTTTTTAATGTATTTATTTGTTTGACCAAGAGTGACCAAGAGAGAGAGAGTGAGGACAAGCAGGGGGAGCAGCAGAAGGAGAGGGAGAAGCAAACTCCTCACTGAGCAGGGAGCCTGATGCCAGGCTCAACCCAGAATCCTGAGATCATGAGCCAAGGGCAGGTGCTTAGCTGACTGAGCCACCCAGGTGCCCTAATTCATATTATCTAAAGCTGATATATCTAATGTTTGCAAAGATTTTATTCTAATGCTAATTTCATGTCATAGAACTCAAGAGGCACTCAGGCCAATTTGGTTTCTGAAATGGAAAGCAAGGTACTTGAAAATCTCTAGTGCTCCCATAGACTTAGTCAAGAGTTACACCTTAGCAATAAATCCAAAATCTAAAAGTAGGCCTTCTCACCTCATCACTATTGACATTTGGGACTAGAGAATCTTTGTGGGGAGCTCTCTTGTGCATCAAAGAGTGTTTAGCAGCATCTCTGGCCTCTATTCACTAGATGCCAGGAATGTGCCCCCCTTTCCTGCCTCTAGTTGTGACAGTCTGTAATATCTCCAGACATTGTTCCATGTTCTCTGGGAGGCAGAATCTGTTCCAGTTGAAAACTGTGATTACCTCCCCTTATCATCCTTCTCCTTTTTAAAAATGGTTTATTGGGGGGGTGGGGGACTATGCAAATAAGAGAGCCAGTTAAATGCAAAAATGAGCTCAAGGGCAATAAGAACAAACCACTGGATCTTCCTCTGGCCCACCAGGTGCCTTCTGGAACTCAAATAAGAGTCCCTAGTGGGATGGGATGATGTCAGAGAACTTTGTGCCTGAACTTTCCTCCCAGCATTTAATGTGACTTTGAAATGTAGACTGAATCATTTTGCTCATTTTTGTTAATTTGGGAACTAAAACTTCCCAAATTAACCCGTTAAAAACATTACCTTGTCCACAGGAACATTTCCAGGAGCTTCCATTTTCCACATTTCCAAGAGTTCTTTGGGGTTGAGCATGTGCTTCTACATAGGCCTGTCTGTAACTATTACCGTCAGAAGGAGGACCTGGGATTTCTGGGGCCTCAGGGGATCCAAGATGCGAGAAATGACAGCACAGGAGATATTGCCCATGTTACTAATAGTTTGCCTCAGGTTGTCGAGACTGGTCCAAGCCATTCCATCTTGCAGGATAGATCCAGGTGGCCAGGCTGCATGGAGAGACATCAGCTGATCACTGATTTCCCTGTAGTTTCAGGAACTTTATGTGTAGCAAGGAAGAAGAAAACAGAAATAGTATCTTCTCCTTACCTTTGCTATCCTGAAAACAAAGTGTATCCTCTTAGAACCTGTTTGGATGATTCTGTTTCCACAGGATGATTCAACTGGAGAAACTATGTTTAGGTTTTCAATATGAAATGAAAAGGAGCTTTCTGACACTGTCATTGTAAGGGGCCTCTCGTATGACTGGGCCTGGCCAAATGTAATTGGACTAACTGGTCTGTGATGGGTCCAAGAGTGAGGGCTACCAGAAAGACTTCTTTCCCTAAACCCACTCTCCTAGTCATCCCACTCTTGTCTGAAATTAGAAAAGCATTCAGATAAATGAAGTTACAGCTTACAGCCCATCCACAGCCCTTAAAGAAATTCAAATATCCCTGGGAAGAGTAACAGTTGAGATGACATCAATCATTCACACTTCAGTGTGAATTAGTTTACTATCTGGCACAAAAATGAGGAATTAGTATAGACATTGAGACTTTGAGGGACATTTCTGAGGGAGGTGGGAAGGGAGGGATTGTTTGGGACATGGTATTTTCACACTGATCATCTAGAATGAAGTCTGAAGCAAAAATTAAGTGTTAACAATTTCCTTTTTTATTTAATGCTTTATTACCATTGCTGTTTCAAACTATCAAAATAACACATGAAATCAAACAATACAGAAGCCTATAATATAAAAATGTACAGTTCTCTCCCCATCCAGTTCCACTCCCATGTAAATCAGTATTAACATTTTGTTTATTAGTATCTTTTCATTGGGTTTCTTGGGCATGTTTTTCCATGTTTATACAAACTCATATATGCATGTATACTATATAGAGTTTTTTATGGTTTTTGGTCTTTTGTCTTTTTTTTTTATAAAAATGAGATTATTCTGTATGCTTAGTAATTTATCATGGACATCTTTCAAAGTTAATGCCTTTCTCTCATTCTTTTTAAGAGTTATATGAAATAAATATTTCATTATTTATTCAACAATTTTTCAGTTTGCAGCTTTGCCTTTTATTTCCAGTTATTTCCTATTAAAGGTAATGCTTCATAATGTGGCAATCAATCAATAAATTGTGATGTAGTCATGTAATAGAATATCATAGTCAAAAGGAAGGGACGAGATGTAACAGCATGTTTAAATCTTAAAAACCAATCTTGAGTGAAAAAAAGTTGCAGAATAAAATTGCCTAGTATATAAAATGTTAATCATATAAAATAAAGCCATGTATTGATTATAGAAATGTATGTATGTAATAAAACTTTTTACAGAAGAGAAGTACTTCAAAAAATATCCAGTAGCTGTATCTGTATGTGCTGTTGCTTTACTTCTGTAAGACAAATTTATAGGGTATGTGACCCAGGACAAAGCGAATTTCTGTTCCTTTTTCGTATGACATGGTTTGGGGTGAATTTACTATTCTCTTTACCAGATTTTAAATATTTTTTCAGCTTGTCTAATTATGTACATCCTATTTGGAAAAAGGTAGAGACATAAGAAAAAATAATAATAATTTAAAATTCTTTTTCAAGTATATCACTCGAATTGAACACAAAATTCCTAGGGGAGTTTGAACAGGACATATTTAAGCTGACAATTCACTTTCTTTGTTCTCAAGCCTATACTCTAGGGATGGTGAAGATTGTGTTCACTCTTGAGGGCATCAATCTTATTAGTTTGATGCTGACTCTTGAAATGATAAATCTTCCAAAAGGCATCAGAGAAAATATTTTCTTAATGGTCCAAATAGAAAGCTTGAACAGTTTGTCTACCCCAAAGAGATACAGATTAAAAGAATGAGGACTAGGCAAGTCTGTACCCTTGAACTTTAGATTCAAGGGCTTATGCAATTTTTACATGGTATAGATATCGAGGTTGAAATGTGGGTTGGAGGAGACAGTGAGTGAGTAGGCAGATACACGACCCAGCCAGGATCCTCCATGTCCGACAGTCTTCCTTTGAAGGTGTCATTCTATCTGCATTGATGTGCTTCAACAGCCCAGCAGGTCCCGGGCTGGTGGCCTGGCACATGGTCTCTCTGAGAAAGAGCGTTGGGTACAGTTTGCAGGTCTGGCGCCTGCCCTGATCTAGGCTCTCCACCTGTGACTGCAGGAAGCCTGTCTCCTGGTGCTCTTGAGTGGCGGTGCGCTTCTGCTCTCCCTCATTCTTTGCCAGGCAATTTGGCAAGGGCAACCAAAGGAAAGTAAAACAGGCATCCTCCCGTCCTTCAGCAAAGGACAGGCTTGCTTGCTTCCTTCCTTCCCCTTTCTTTCCTTCCTTCCTTTTCTTTCCTTCCCTCCCTTCCCTTCCCTCCTTCCTCCCTCCCTTCCTTCCTTGCTTTCCTTCTTTCTCTTTCTTTTCTTTCCTTCTTCCTCCTGAGATATAGTTGACATATAACATTGCATAAGTTTAAGGTGTACAACCTATTGATTTGCTCTGTTTATGTATTGTAATATGATTACCACTGTGGCTTTGCTAACACCTCCATGGTCACATAATTAACATAGTATGTTATGATCAAGATATTTAAGATCTAGTTTCTTAGCAACTTTGAAGTACATAATATGGTATCGTTGACTATAAGCTCAATGCTGTGCATTAGATATCCAGAACTTATTAATCTTCTAGGTGCCAGCTTGTATACTCTTAAACAACATCTCCCCACTTACCTCAGCTTCTGATATCTACTACTCTACTCTGTTTCTATGAGTTCTGCTTTTTTTAGATTCCACATATAAGTGATACCACACAGTATTTATCTTTCTCTCTCTGACCTATCTCACTTAGCATAATGCCCTCAGGTTTTACCCATGTTGTTGAAAATGGCAGGATTTCCTTCTTACTCATAGTTCAACAATATTTCATTGTATGTATAAATACCACATCTTCTTTATCCATTCATCCACTGACAGACCCTTAGGTTGTTTCCATATCTTGGCTATCATGAATAATGCTGCAATTAACATGGGAGTGTGATATCTTGCTTTCACTTCCTTTGGATATATACTTAGAAATAGGATTGCTGGATAATATGGTAGTTCTATTTTTAATTTTTTGAGGAAACTCCATATTGTTTTCCATAATGGCTGACCAAATTTTATACTTACACTACAGTGCTTAAGAATTCCCTTTTCTGGGACACCTGGGTGGCTCAGTTGGCTGGGTGTCTGCCTTCAGCTTGGGTCATGATCCTGGTGTTCTGGGATCGAGTTCCACATCGGGCTTCCAGCTCGGTGGGGAATCTGCTTCTCCCTTTCTCTTTCTTTTTCTTTCTCTCTCAAATAAATAAAATCTTAAAAAAAGAAAAAATAAAAGAGTTCCCTTTTCTCCATATCTTTGTAATTTCTTGTCTTTTGTTTTTAAGATTTTATTTGTTTATTTGTCAGAGAGAGAGTACGCACACACAAGCAGGGAGAGCAACAGGCAGGAGGAGGAGCAGGCTCCCCACTGAGCAAGGAGCCTAATGCAGGACTCGATCCCAGGACCTTGGGATCATGACCTGAGCTGAAGGCAGATACTTAACCCAGGTGTCCCTATTTCTTGTCTTCTTGATAGTAGCATTCTAACAGACATGACATGAGATCTCATTGTGGTTTTGATTTGCATTTCCCTGATAAATAGTGATGATGAGCACCTTTTCATGTACCTATTGGCCAATTGGATATCTTTTTTGGAAAACTGCCCATTCTGTTCCTCCACTCGTTTTTAAACTGGATTGTTTGTTATTGAGTTGTATGAGTTCTCTATTACGTATTTTGGAAATTAACCTCTTGCCAGAAAAATGGTTTGCAAATATTTTCCCTTATTACTTAGGCTGCCTTTTCGTTGTGTTGCTTTTTCTTTTGCTGCTCAGGGTTTTTTAGTTTAATGTAGTTGCACCTGCTGATTTTTGCTTTTGATGCCTGTGCATTTGGTGTCAGAGAATTTCCTAACTATATATTTTTAAAACCTCTCACCTCATCCACTTGTCAGAATTCCCTCCTTAAGGTAAGTTATCCTACCTTAAACACTACCTAGTTGCAGAGGTCACAAACTGAAGTCTCTCTAAACACTTGCTGAGAGGAAACAGGGTCTGGGGCCCATAGGGACAAGGAGGAAATCATTAAGCCAAGTGTTCATTATATACCCCAAGATCTAGAGAGGGAATCTGTATGTCTCCCTGCCCTATTGCCCATCCACCCTTGAAACTATCTTTCATACTATTTGTAAGTAACCAGAATGTGTCAGGTGATCCTTCTCTTTGTTCCTATAGTTCACTATACTTACTACTATCTCTGAATTTGTAACAATTCTAAGATTTTAAAATGGAAGTATTCATGAAGGCAGGTTCCAACTAATACTAAGTCTCTTTAGGTCTTTAATTCCCTAATGCAAAGCCAAATTTATTATTTATTCACATTATGGACAGTATGGAACTTCTGCTCCCAAGGTACATGTCAGCCTTTAGGTACAAGACAAATAATGTTCAAATGACACTCTGGTCTACCCTATTTCCCCAAAAATGTCAGTAGAACATCTTGGTCTAGTTTGGGAGTCCTGTATGTATTCCAAACCCAGCGTTGTGACAGAACACACACTGATCAGCCTCAGCTACTAGATCATTAGCCTCTAGAATTCAGAGACTTGTTTTTATTTAGATTCATCTTTTTACTTTTAGCTCCCAGTACAGTGCCTTGCACATAGTTGGCACTCAACAAATGTCTGAAAATGAAAGAAATGGAGCAGGGAAGGAAACCAACACGTACTGAGCGCCTACTGCATACCAGGCTCTGGACTAAATGCTTGCAAAAGTTATTGCATTAATTGGTGTTTGTTAGTGTTCTGTATGCTGAATAGCTCCAAGAATTGCACTAGGACTAGTGGAGACAATAGGAAGATACGTTTCTGTTCAGTATTAAGAACTTTGTATTGCTTAGAGGTGACTAACTATGGACCTGGCTGTCTCAGGGAGGGTGAGTTCCCTGTGACTCTGGAGCATGACTGAAGATGGTATGTAGAGACTCAAGCATCAAGTGGGGTGAGGGCTGTCAACCAGACCAGGGCTCCTCAATCAGGTGTCTATAGAGGCCAAGCAAGGAGCATAAATCAGAGAAGAGACCAAGTGTAGGAAGTACTTCACTTTTCCCTTAACTCCATGTAAAACAGTTGCAGCAACATGATAAACAGTGGCTGACTCTCAGCCTCTAAATTGGAGATATAATAGGGAGCAATGGGGGTCTGGGTGTATGTCCTCTAAAGAGCACAATTGTTACTCAGCACTGATAGTTTTCATGCAAGAACATGGGTCCTCTTTTAAGAAATCTTTCTATTTATGAAGAAAAGCCAGGAATTCTCCTTTTTATAGAAAAGCTTCTAATTCTTAAATGTGCTATCAAATTCCACTGGGAGAGAAAACCCCACTATGGGCCACATAACACATATGTACATTTGGCCTATGGTCAGTTTGTTATCTCTGCAACTAATAATGTTTAAGGTAACTTTAAACCTGAGAATCTGGGAATATTTGCTTTATAGAATGGTTTATTTCTTATTTTGTTTTTAAAGATTTTATTTATTTATTTGACAGAGATCACAAGTAGGCAGGCAGAGAGAGGAGGAAGCAGGCTCGCCACTGAGCAGATAGCCCAACTCGGGGCTCAATCCCATGACCCCGGGACCATGACCTGAGCCGAAGGCAGAGGCTTTAACCCACTGAGCCACCCAGGCACCCCTATAGAATGGTTTAATCCAGTGTCGGGTTATAAATGATAAATCTTGACATTGAGTGACAATGTCTTAGGTTCACAAAGTTACTCACTTTAACTTTTATGCAAGGGGATTGATTTGTGTTGGCTCTATTTTATTTCACTGCTTTTTTGTCATTATCATCATTGCACAGAGGCTTATCTGATTATTTTATGTAACTTCATCAACCACAGCAGTTGATTGATAGCATAGAGACAGAGAAAGCCAGGTAATCTTATTATGACTTCCTAACACAGAGCTCAGCTCTCAGGGGCCATGGACTGACTATGATGAATTAAAACCTTGTCCGAGATGATGTACACATCAGTAGTCATATTTTGATGGTTCTGGAAACCATCTGGAAACTGGAAAGAATGATCTTTCCAGTGCTCTTTTAGCAATTAGAAAAGCCCCATTTCTAGTGAAGCTTTTTTGACCAGGAGGTCAAAAAAGACTTCAAATAGAAGCTTTTATCCTTCTGTATCTTTATCCTTCTATAAAAGTGACATCTTAATTTGGGTTGATAGAAGCTGTTTCCTGTTATCTGGAATTCAGGAAAAATGGTGCAGGAACCACTCCTGTCGTCTCGTCTCGAGGGAGGATATACAATGTCCTAGAAGGCTGTAATTGTTGATTTCTAAAATGATCAGGATCAGCTCTGCTGTAGACTATAGAAGAAGCCCAAGGGAAGACCTTTCCTTTCTTTTCTTTCTTGAGTTAGCCTGTTTGTTTGTTTGTTTGTTTGTTTGTTTGTTTTGTCACTGAAATGATCCTCTTTACCATCCTTACAATTTTCATGTGGTCCTAAAGTAATGGTGCCAAGGAGACTATTTGGCCGACTTGTAGGTTTTAAGACTTAAGAGTTACCTTCTTTAGAAAAAGGAGACCTGGAGTCCTATATGGGGTATCCTCTTCTCCAGGAAACAGGATTAGGGATAAGCTTGTGGTAAGGTACAAGAGATAATTTGCCTGGGGCATGCCTACCATCTGTCTCTTTCCTAACATAACATGACATGAGCAGTGTTGGGAGAAAAGCCTCCTTGGGGCTCTAGGTTTCAGGTATGACAACTTAGGTACTGACTTCTAGATTCTGACAGCCCCAACTTTCCCTTTGCTTCCCCCAGCGGTAGGAGTGGTGGCTGTTTCCTGTACTTGCTCTCTGTGTCACCTCGCTGTGTCTTCTTTTGCGCTTTGGTCCCTCCAACAACTTGTGTAACCAGTTCCTCATATGAACTTGTCTGTTGTTGCAATTTCTGTCTCCTGACTGGACCCTGACAGATACAACTTGCTTTAACATAAATTCTTTGCTTCTATTTCTGTCAGAGAATTATGTTGTTGGTAAATATGAGGGGTCCTTAAGACTGCCAATTTGACTTTTGTAACTTTGCTTGAGGCAAGAAGTCTGATGGAGGAAAGCAGTTAAAATCATGAGCAAGTGTGGATTTTGAGATGACTTATTATCCCATTTCCTTTTTGTCACTGTGTGTCAGGTGTATCTTGGAAACAGCATTTAGGGCGGTTTATTCTTTTTAAGCTCATGCAGTTTCTGACTTAATGGGCAAATTCAGTCCATCCATAATTATTGTAAAAACAGATAGATTTGGTTTTAATTCTTTCATTTTACTCTGATTTTTACAAATGAATTTTACAGTTGGTTCCTTTCCTCTTTTCCCTGTTTTTCCTGGTTTGGTCACCCTAACTTTTATCCCCGTGACCCTGAATAATCAAAAGTTAGCTATATGACTATAGAAAAGTGTGTTCTATGTTTTTAATTTGAAAAAAGACCAGAGGTTTAAAATGCCTTTTTTCTAATGATCATGCTCTCATTCACATGGTTCTGCCAGGGAATATTTTAGGGAAACCAGGGCAGCGGAAGAGATCCAGAAGATGTCATCCTGGATACTTTGGACTCCACAATGGTGAGATTGCTTTGGCTCGCCATTAGATATTTCCACAGACACACTCTAAAGTCTAAAGAAAAGCAAATTAAAAGAGAAAACCTTGGGACGCCTGGGTGGCTCAGTTGGTTGGACGACTGCCTTCGGCTCAGGTCATGATCCCGGAGACCAGGGATCGAGTCCCGCATCGGGCTCCCAGCTCCGCGGGGAGTCTGCTTCTCCCTCTGACCTTCTCCTCGCTCATGCTCTCTCACTGCCTCTCTCTCAAATAAATAAATAAAATCTTACAAAAAAAAAAAAAGAGAAAACCTTGAAATAAAAAAAGTTCTGCTACGAAAACAGCTTTAGTAACCAGCTGGATGTGAAAGTTGGAGCGTGCCTTTCTGCTCTTACAATCTTTGCTATGCTTTTCCTCTCTTAGTAAAGTGCTGCTTATACTGGCAAACTCCTATCCTTTGAGATGCATCCCAAGAGTCTTTTCAGTAAATCTCTCCCAGACCATCCTTCCCAAACTTGCTTCCTTCTTTGTGTCCCACCCCCACCCCCCCAGGACTTATGCATGCCTCCCTTACAGCCCTTATAACACTGTTTTGCAATTATTTTCCTCTGCTCTAGGTTATGTGCTCTTTGAAGGCAAAAACGTTCATTCATCTTCCTATCTCCACTACTAAGTGCCAGTGCTTAATAAATGCTTGTTGAGTAAATGATTAATTGTTTTGCCAATAGTAGTGGCTTATTTACAGAAACGTATTTCTGGCATCTCTTTTATTTTTGCTTTTTTCCTAAAGTGACAGGAAAAAAAATTTTTCAGAGTTAATGTTGCCTCTAAGGGACACAAGTAGTATCCTCACTAGTCCTATTGTGTTCCCCTAATATTTTGAGAATTTGGGTTGAGGTTGTCTGGAGCCTTGTGTCTCTCTGCACCTCAAAGATTCTTTGGCAGATTCCTGTGTGTGTATCAATGACTAACCATTTGAAGTCAATTTTCAACCTTCTTGCTCATGAGCAAACATTGGCAACTAGCCTGACTGGTAGGCCTACTAGCTAAAATCATTTCCAATAAGGCTTCCTTAGGACTTACCCAGTTTTGAGATTTCTTTTGGAGATGCTCAAATGAACCCCCATCCTTTAACTTAAAATGATCTTTTAAATCTCCTCTTCCCCAGATTAAAGCCTTTATTTAGCATGACAGCAACTGAATTCCCCAACTCTGCCAGACATTCAACTTGATTATAAGTTCAGTCAGTACCTAAAATCAATGCAAAAAAAGTAAAGTCAGAAGGTTTGAAATATAAATCCATTAAGGTCTGACATTTTCTCAAAATTGTAGTGAATAGCACACAGTCACTCTCTGCTCCAGCTGTAAAAATAACACTTTAAATTTAAACTAAAATAAGTATCTTGGGCCTCCTTTATAAGAAATGCACCATTTTAAAAAATGCAGAGAGACTATTGTGAAGTAATTTCCACAAATCCAAGGACCCCTCATTTAGAGTGAATACAGTGAATATCACCACCAAACTGGCTCAAATACAAGGGCTAACAGAACTTTTGTCATGGAATCCATTTGAGGGAAAGGGACTGTTGGCAAGACAAATTCCTCCGGAGGGTTTCCAACCTCAAGCATCCATGGAGGCAGGAGACTGTGGGGTGACCCTACGAGATCCATGCCACATTTGGCAGAGTAGAGGCTCATGGACTCCTCCAGGAAATGAAAACCCAAGCCAAACCCTAGAGGCCTCTTGCTTTTGTCCACTGACAGGCTGAAACAGTGAATCAGCTACACAACCTGCCCATGTTTAACTCTCTTACTAGACAGAAGAGTTTGGATAGGTTTAGTCACGTTATTTCCTTCTTCTCGGCTTTCAGACTGCCTTTTCCAGCTCTCCTACAAGTCAGATGTGGCCACGTGCCTGAGTTTTGTCCATGAGAAATTCCCACTAGACACTGACCAGGTGCCTTACAATCCAACTCAATTCTGACACTACTTATCTAAAAAATAGCATAGATCCCACAGGTTAAGGACTCAGTTGTGTAAGACTGCACCTTCACCGTCTTGGGAAGTCAATGTCAGTGTAGGTCTGTTACGTGTGCTTCTGACCAGGTGGCTATAGGTGGGAGGTTCCTACAACCCCCAGCTTAGATTCAATTAATTTGCTAGAACATCTCACAGAACTCAGTTCTATGAGTATATGTTTATGTATAATAAACATATATTATATATAAAATGTTTATGTATAATAAACATTTGCCAGTTTATTATAAAAGGATATGTTACAAAACAGTACCTGTGGGAATGGGCTCAGAGCTTCCATGCTCTCTGAGCATAGCACTATCCTCAAATTTCGAAGCAGTCACCCACCCAGAAAGCTCTCCAAATCTAGTCCTTTTGGGTTTTTATGGAAGCTTCATTACAGAAGCATGATTGATTAAATCAATGGCCATTGGTGATTTATCTCAATCTCCAGCCCCTCTCCCCCTCAAAAATCAGGGAATGGGATTGGAAGATCCAGCTGTCTAAACACCTGGCTATTTCCCCTGGCAATAAGGAACCCCCATGCCTCCCAGGGATCCATCAGTCATCTCATTAACATAACAAAAGACACCTTGTCCTGCTGTCAACACCTAGGCAATTCCAGGGGTTTTAGGAGCTCTGTGCCAGGAACAAGGATGAAGACCATATATGTATTTCTTATTATAAATCACAATACCACAGATTAGACATAATGAATATTAAAAATAATGTTTGCAAAGAGTTTTTAATTATGTAAATGATTACTGCTAAGTGTAGCAGAATGTGTCATCTCAAAATATGAGTGTAGGAGTTCTGGACATGCCACCTCAAAATAGGCTGCTTTGGCATATTAATTATTTTGAGTCTCAGGCATTTGAAAAACATTAAATGCAAGGAGGAGCTTTCTCTGAACACCTCATATCTGCCCCAAGACAGAACAACAAAAGGAACTCAGTTATCCCCTCCCTGGGAGTTTCACCAACTAGGAATCACTGACACAGCACCCAAACTTTTATCACAATCTATCATCTCACCCATCTATTTTTTCTAAGAACCCACTCATCTTCCCTAAAAATCACTTACTTTCCCCTAAGAGGCCTATATCCCCCCTTCCCTTCCCAATTAAGATGGTAGTTAAGCCTGAACTCTAAGCCACCTCTGAGTTACTCATTTTTCCCTGGGCATCTCCCAAATATACATGAAGTCTACATGTTTATAAACTTCTTTTACTACAGAGGTCTTTGCTAAGAACTTCTAGGGTAGAGGGAAGATTAATTTTCCTCCCCCTGCAGTTGTTAGAATGATATGTGAAAAGAACAGGATATAAATTTTTTTTTTTTTCTAAATCATCTCCAAAGCATTTTTGGAAAGTGGGAAAAATGTGCCAAAATGTTCAAGTTAAAAATTGAAAGAATAATTTCACTGGAAAACCGTATCCCTTCACCTATATCCAGTACTACGCATCCTTTAGAGGGCCCCTTTTCTCCTCTAGCCTTGGTCCTCCCCAAGGGATGAGAAGTATTCTGAGCCAAGAGCCATGACCATCTGGAGCTCAGCTCCCACCAGAACCCCTCACTTTTATTCCATGCTGTAGGTATCCTAGACTCTGGAAATCCTGCTACTTTCTTCTTTTTGGGTCTGTTTTCCTGAGGTTAGACTGCATCCATTATGCATATCCTTTGACCCAAAAGGTGGCCAAGGAACAGCTGTTTGTGGGAGTTGGGAGCTGTGATATGGGTGTGTAGGGGAGAAAAAGTAATTTCCCTCTACCTTTTTAAGTTCTTGGCTAGACTTCTATAACCAAAGACAGGTTAATAAGAGAAAAACAAACAGAAGTTTATTAATATGTGTACCTCATATATGCATGAGAGATACCCAGGGAAAAATGAGTAACTCAAAGATTTAGTTAGGACCTGAGTTTAGGGACACCTGGGTGGCTCAGGCAGTTACGCATCTGCCTTCAGCTCAGGTCAAGATCCCAAGGTCCTGGGATGGAGTCCCACATGGGGCTCCCTCCTCAGCGGGGAGCCTGCTTCTCCCTCTGCCTGCCACCCCCCTACTTGTTCTCTTTCTTTCTCTCTTTCTCTAACAAATAAATAAATAAAATCTTTTTTAAAAATTGAGTTTACATAGTATCTTGGCAAGGAAACAATATATTTTTATAGAAGTGACAAGACAAAGGAAAAAGACTTTGAGTCTCAAAGGGCAGCAAATAATAGGGGGACTGATATATAGGAAATTAATGGTAGACAAAAGCTGGATAGTAAAGTTTGTAATATAGATTCTTCCAGTGCCATCTCCAGCCTGATAGGATCTGAAGTTGTATCTGATGATCAAATTTGTCCTCTTGTTAGAGAGGAGAAGAGGGATACCTTTGAAAATTTATGTCCTGGTTTAGGCAGATAGACAGAGAGCAGAGAGCTTTTTTATACCTGCTTCTTCTCAGTTGCCTTCAGCTCAAAATAATCCTTATGTGAAAGGGGTATGTTTTAGGGTTTCATATTCTGCTACCGCACAGATGGTGCTTGAATGCATGAACTGAGGTCCACACAAATGTGCATAGAGCCCCTTATGATACGGATGGTCTTAGGGATGGGGAGAGAAATGGAATTGGCTGCAGGCCAGGAGACCAGGGCTGGCTTTCCTTGAATTGCTATGTTCTAACGTAAAACTTGCAGGAGTTTGTGAATTCTAAATTTAAACTTGGTTTCCAGATCATTATGAAGATGTATTAGTCAAAATTAAAGATAGAATGTATTTTATTATTTTGAGTTTGCTTTATAACTTTAAATATTTTTATATTTAAAATGATAAATTTTAAAATTATAAAATAAAATATATAAATATATACAATATTTTTATATAATATAAAATTAAAAATTATAAATATTTTATAACTTAAAAATTTGTGCTTTTGACCCAGGCCCTGCAGGGTTAGGAACAGCCTTACTTAAATATACCAGTTATCAGCTTTTTGCCACACTGACTAGCTATATCTGTTACTATCTGTCTGTCTATCTATCTATCTATCATCTGTCCATCCATCTCCATGTACCTTTTTTTTTAATGCTGAACCATTTTTTAAAAAGATTTTATTTATTTATTTGACAGAACGAGAGATCACAAGTAGGCAGAGAGGCAGGCAGAGGGAGAGGGGGAAGCAGGCTCCCTGCCAAGCAGAGAGCCTTCTGTGGGGCTCGATCCCAGGACCTTGAGATCATGACCTGAGCCGAAGGCAGAGGCTTAACCTGCTGAGCCACTTAGGTGCCCCAATACTGAAACATTTGAAAGTATATTGTAGACATCATGACACTTTCCCTCAGTCCATAAGGAAATAAGTAATAAATTGAAGGTAAGCATTTAGAAACTTTTAAAGCAACAATGGCAGAGTACATTTATATACATTGAATCTAAGAGCAGAAAACTTAGTTTATATTATGTATGTCTTTTTATTCCATTTTTCTAGTTTTATTCTTTTTTTGTTGTATTTTATGAAAGTTTGAGTTCATGATGGATTAGGAAAAGAAAACCTGGTTCTTCACCTCAGATAGTTTGAGAAGTCCTGTTCTGAACATGGTGTTGGGCAGGAGTGTGAAGTGTGTGTGTGTTTATAGGGTTGAAGGAAAAGAGAGGTTAAGTGGAAATTCATTAGATTAAATACAGTATCATTGGCCAAAGAGCTGGGGTTTATGTTTAATAATAAAAGAATGTATATATTTCCTAATATAATGCAAACAAAGGGGTTCAGAACAAGACCATCTTCTCCCTCCCCTCCAAAAAAAGGAAAAAAAATGCCACTTCTGCATGAGGATTTCTTTGAGCTGAAGGCAGTCAAGACCCAGAAGGCTCAGAAAAAGCTTTTAACCTCCCCCTTAAATGCCTAAAAGAAGTATAGATTTCTCCATTTGTGGGGGAAATCTGCAATTGGAAAGGAAATTTACATTAGAAGAGGGGCCTATATCAGGAAGAGAGCTACTACCAGAGATAAACCATTTTTACTTAGGAAACTGATCTGCATAAACTGTGTTTGCCAAACATTTCCTCCTTTCCCCTTCCTATAAACTGCCTCTTCATTTTGAAGCCCCAGGCCCCTTTCCTTTCCTTAGCTCAGTATGTTCTATAAACGTCAATTGACTGGCTCCCTTTTGGGTCTCCTGTACATGTACATAATTAAATTTGTTTTTCTTCTGTTAATCTGTCCTATGTCATTTTAATTATTAAACCAGCCACAGAACCTAGAAGGGTAGAATAAAAATTTCTTCTTCCATACAAATTCAGAAACCAGCAAATGGTTAGCTAATCTTCTGTTAATATTTGAAACCATTTTTAGGAAATAAATGAAATAACAAAAGATGTATCAGGTCACAGCACTCCAACATTTTTAGGGTTTTGTTTTGTTTTACTTTCCTCTAGTTTTCTTTCTTCCTCTCCACTTGTTTTTCTCTTGCATTGTCCACACTATCCAATAACGGTTTCCAATGTTACTAATGTAGGTCTCTTTACCCTTCTAAGTTCTCAGCTGGAGCCCTTTAAAAAAGACAGATTAGGGGTGCCTGGGTGGCTCTAAATTGGTTAAGCATCTTCAGCTCAGGTCATGATCCCAGGGTTGAGCCTGGGAATGGGGCTCTCTGCTTAGCAGGGAGTCTGCTTATCCCTCTCCCTCTGCCCCTCTCCCTGCTTGTGGTCTCTCTCTCTAGCTAACTCTCTCTCGAATAAATAAATAAAATCTAAAAAAAATAAAAAAATAAAAATAAAAAAGAGGGCGCCTGGGTGGCTCAGTGAGTTAAGCCTCTGCCTTAGGCTCAGGTCTTGGTCTCAGGGTCCTGGGATCAAGCCTCAGGCTCTCTGCTCAGCAGGGAGCCTGCTTCCTCCTCTCTCTCTGCCTGCCTCTGCCTCCTTGTGATCTCTCTCTCTGTTAAATAAATAAATAAAAATCTTTTTAAAAAAAGGAAAAATAAAAAAGATTAATAAGAGAAATACAAACAGAAGTTGGTAACGTATATCTAATGTATACATAGACATGTATACACATGTATACAATGTGTACTCTGAAAACTGGAGGAACTAACTCTCAGAGGTGCTGTGGAATTCAGGCTTGAAAACCATCTTTAACTAAGGATGAAAGAAGGGTGTAGGGGAAGTCAGTTATAGGGAGATAAGCAGGACAAGTATGATAAACAAGAGTAAGATTTGTCATGATGATTTAAGTCATGACTTCTGCATTGTTGAGTTTCTTGTGACTAAGTCATCCTTCTCTTCCTGGTACAGAGAGGGAGACACCCCTACAAATTGAAATTTCCTAATAAATATGAACTTCTCTTTAAAAAGGGCAACTTCAGGGGCACCTGGGTAGCTCAGTTGCTTGGGCCACTGCCTTCGGTTCGGTCATGATCCCAGAGTCCTGGGATCGATTCCCATATCTGGCTTCCCATGCTCTGCAGGGAGCATGCTTTTCCCTCTCCCTCTGCCTGCCACTCCCCCTGCTTGTGCTCGCTCCCTCTCTCTCTCTGTCAAATAAATAAATAAAATCTTTTTTTTTTTTTATATTTTATTTATTTATTTGTCAGAGAGAGAGAGAGCGAGAGAGAGTGAGCACAGGCAGACGGAGTGGCAGGCAGAGGGAGAGGGAGAAGCAGACTCCCTGCCGAGCAAGGAGCCCGATGTGGGACTCGATCCCAGGACGCTGGGATCATGACCTGAGCCGAAGGCAGCTGCTTAACCAACTGAGCCACCCAGGCGTCCCAATAAATAAAATCTTAAAAAAAAAAAAAAAAAGGAGGGTAACTTCTATTCTGTTTCAGCTCTTCTCCTGTGTCTGCTTCTTCTTGAAATACTCCTTATGCCGGAAAGGTATCCTTGGACTGGCATATTGTGTTAGCCTTCCCTAATCAGGATCAATATCCACATTCACTTCAGATTTGCTTCCAAGTCTGTCAGCAGGCTGGGCGTGAATCTCTTCCCCCTCTCCCATCTCCTGTTCTTCGGGGTCCATCTCTTTCACTCCTCCATATGGTCTTTTGCCTTTTACTTGCCTCTACTCTTCTTTCCTCCATCATAGCAGTTCCTGAAATCCCATTTTCTCTAAATGCTTTCCTTCCATAAACCTCATCCCGCACAGATAGCTTCATTAGATGATCTCAGTGTTTAGATATATTTGGTATAATTTTGAATTTTATACAAGTTTGTAATTGTTCTCAAGCCATGCCTCCTGCTGGCCCCTCACTTCTACAACAACATCCCTTTGGATTCTAAATTCCTGCAAGAGAGGAGTAGCTATCCTGGTTCTAGAGATGCATTGCCAAAGATAACAACTATTGAAATCAAACATTTTGATTTTTAAAAGTTAACATTAGGGGTGCCTGGGTGACTCAGTCAGTTAAACGTCTGCCTTTGGCTTGGGTTATGATTCTAGGGTCCTGGGATTGAGTCTTGCATCAGGCTCCCTGCTCAGTGGGGAGCCTGCTTCTCCCTCTGCCTATACCCCCTGCTTGTGTTCTCTGTTTCTTTCTCTCTCAAATAAATAAATAATCTTTTTAAAAATTAACATTAAATTAAGATAAGTTAACATAATCTTCTTGAAAAGAATTGTATCTATTACCTAACTCCTAGTATAGGACTGATTCAACAAGTAACAAGCAAGTTTTACAATTGTAATGCTTTGGCTTTCTTTAATTCATTTTAATTATAGCTATGTATGTTACGCTTTATTTAACATAACCCCTATTGTATTGATTTTTTCTGTATTTTCCTTTTGGATTTTGTAAAACAGAAGTTTAAGACCACAAGTAGGAGGGAAGGTCACATTCTTCAAACAAAAGTAGATGGGGCTCTGAAAGATTTGTATCTCTGTGCTTGAACTTGAATGGCCTCAGACCTGTTCCCCCTTTAACAATAGAATTTTACTTGGGCAGTATTTGCCCGTTCTGATGTAACTTGTGTGACTCTAGGGCTTAGCCACTGCCGTTGAGGCTAGTATTCTTATTCCATTTTATAGCATTAGAATCTGTTGTTGAAGCCGTGAACAAAGTGCACATGAGCATCGATGGTTGAATTCACTTTTGTGCTGTTTTTGTAAATATGATAGTTTAGCACAACCTCTCCAAAAAAATTAAACATTCGATTCCTCAGTTGTATTAGCCAGATTTCAAATGCTCAATGGCCACATGCAATTAGTTGCTATCATAATGGACACAGTACCTTTGAAAATGCTTAAAAGCATAAAGTTGAACAAAAATCAAAATGGATGTACTAATGCTTCAGCCAAGCTTGATTTTTTCTTTAAAGATTTTATTTATTTATTTGACAGACAGAGATTACAAGTAGGCAAGAGAGGCAGGCAAGGAGAGAGAGGGGGAAGCAGGCTCTCCATGGAGCAGAGAACCCGATGCGGGGCTCGATCCCAGGACCCTGGGATCATGACCTGAGCCGAAAGCAGAGGCTTTAACCCACTGAGCCACCCAGGTGCCCCGCCAAGCTCGATTTTTTTTTTTTACTTTTTTTTTTTTTTAAGATTTTATTTATTTATTTGTCAGAGAGAGTGAGCACAGGCAGACAGAGTGGCAGGCAGAGGCAGAGGGAGAAGCAAGCTCCCTGCTGAGCAAGGAGCCCGATGTGGGACTCGATCCCAGGACACCGGGATCATGACCTGAGCCAAAGGCAGCCGCTTAACCAACTAAGCCACCCAGGTGTCCCAACCAAGCTCAATTTTTAAGTAACCTTTTTCCTTTCTTTTGCAAGCCTCCCCTCTTCCCTTCCTTTTTTCTTTTTTTTTAAGATTTTATTTATTTATTTGACTAAGATCACAAGTAGGCAGAGAGGTGAGGAAGCAGGCTCCCTGCCGACCAGAGAGCCCTCTGCAGGGCTCGATCCCAGGACCCTGGGATCATGACCTTATCCAAAAGCAGAGGCTTCAACCCACTGAGCCACCCAGGCGCCCCTCCCCTCTTCCCTTCTTAACCTTTTGTTTCAGGAGTCTACTACCACCCTAAAAACATGATGAACAAAGTTGGCAGCCGGTACACTATTCCTGTCAAAACTGGCTCGATCCTGTATTTCCTCCTAAAACCTTCCAGCCCCTTCCTTCAGGCGGGCTTGCAGTCTCTGACGGCCTTAGTCGACTGCAACCTCTCCTGCTGGCACAGCAATCAAACTATTGTTCTTCTTTATCCCACATTCTCTCTTCATTTTATATTTTGGCTCCATAACACAGAGGTCAGTTTTCAACAACTCGTTTAGAATATTTTCCTTGCTGCAGAAAGTTCTACTGGACAGAAATGGTCTCGTATTCCCCATAACACTTCACTGTTTACAGAAGGGAGTCAACAAATGAATATCGAACAAATAATATAGAACACATTGTATCACTAATAAGATTACTATTATGAAGATCAAGAAAAGGCCTATTTATAATATATCACAAAAACAGTGAAGGGTTGGAATGGGAAGAGATAAGATAATGTGAGACCTTAAAAAAAAACAGAACACCAACAATCAAAAGAAAAGAATACCTGCCCTATTTATTTTCACAGTTGTGTGTGTGTGCATGCACGCTCACACACAAGATCCTTGTGAGAATAAAATGTGATGCTCCGTGAATTGTAAAGCCTTAGACAAGTGTGAGGGATTGTTAGCAGTAATTACAACAATGTGAACAACAATTTGGCAATCATTCCCCGTTATAAGACAAAAGGAGATGGGACAGTAAGGTGAAACGGTTTGAGATTCACTGGAGCGTTTCCTTCATTATTTTTTTTTCCCACTCTGTTTTACCCTAGCATTTGCAGATTTGGTCTCTCCAGGGGAGCTGAGCATACAGGGAGCACACACAGGGAACTAACAAATAATGTTGCGGCTTTCAGAAGCATGGCGATCCATCCAAAGCTTTGAGCCCTGTGAGGACAGGGGGCCTTCTTCATCCGGTGAGCAACATTCTGGGGATCTGAATCCCATCTCTAGAGAACAGGCCGTCTAAGGCAGAGAAGCCGCCGACTGTCCAGGGACGCCCAGTCCATGGCTACCCACCGGCCCTAACGCTGGGCTGTCAGTTGCTTTTTCTCCATTCCTTTTTCTTTTAAACCGTGTTCAGGGGGTCCGCGGTGGCGGGGGTGGGGGGGGTGGGGGGGGTTGTCCGTTCACACAAAAGCTTCTTCCGGGAGGATAGACAAAATAAGCTTGCTGAACAGAATGTAAACTTTTTTTCTGGGAAAATGTTGTCGTGTCATGTATAATTTGATAAAAACACAAAGACTGTCTTCATTAGTGTAACCGTTAAACAGAAAGACTCCGAGTTGGAAGAGGCATGAAGAGCCACGTAGCCCCATAGATGGCAAAATTCCTCTTGAGAAATGGTCACCCCATCTCTGCTTAGGAACTACGCGTGTATTAGTGAGTGGCCTAGCTGGAAGGAGAGGGCACTCTCTGACTCGGTCAGCAGAAGAACTCGTGGGCGGGCTTTACGGAAGTCAGAAAGGAACAGCGCAGGGCTTTGAGACGGGTGGTATGGGGAGCCCCTGTCTCCCCTGTGTCTGAAGAGGCCGTGGAGGGCAGTGGTCCTGGAATTCTGAGAGGGTAGGGTGCTGGGCTGCTTCAACAAAATGCAACAGCCTGGGTAGCTTGAACAACAGACGTTTTGTTTCTCATAGCTGGAGCATGGGGAGTCCTAGCTCCAGATCTCGGCAGATTCGGTTCCTGGTGAGAGGGTGAGAGCTGGTTCCCGGGCTTGCACGCAGCTGCCTTCCCACATGTCCTCACATGTCAGAGAAAGAGCAAGCTCTGGTCTCTCTTCCTCTTCCTAGAAGAAAACTAATCTTGTCATATGGGGTTGCCTTCATGATTTCGTCTAGACCTAATTGCCATCCAAAGGCCCTACTTCCGGGGCTCCTGGGTGGCCCAGTAGTTAAGTGTCTGCCTTCTGCTCAGGTCGTGATCTCAGGGTCCTGCAGTCGGGCCCCACATTTGGCTCCCTGCTCAGCAGGAGGCCTGCTTCTCCCTCTCACACTCCCCCAGCTTGTATTCCCTCTCTTGCTGGGTCTCTCTCTGTCAAATAAATAAATAAAATCTTTAAAAAACAAACAACCCCACAAAGGCCCTACTTCCAAGTATCACTTTGGGGGTTAGGGTTTTAACATATGAATTTGAGGGAGGGGGGGGCACAAACATTCAGTCCATAACAATAGCAGTGGAAAGGGCTGCCTGATGGGAGGAATGAAGGCAATCCAAGGGAATATGACATAAAGAGAGCCGGTGGAGTAAGTATCCAGATCTCCCTCTCCCACCGGTCCTCCCCATAAGAAGCGGCAAGGATAAGGAGCTGGTGGTTCTTATCAGTGAGCCTATCTTGGCACAGAGCAAAGTAGATAAGGCTCTGGAGCAGCAAATAGAAAATACCCAGCCAGCCTCTCAGATCACTTTTTCCCCTGGATTGACTAAATGTGATAATGTGTATAAGGCTCTGAGCCTAGTGCCTGTAGTACCCTGGAAGCTCAATAAAAGCTAGTATGCTGGGTATGACTTTTATAGTTCCAGCCCTTGTTATTCAGGTTTACACATTCTCGGCTTTAAAAAAAAAAAAACTGCTTAAGGGGCTCCTGGGTGGCTCAGTTGATTAAGCATCTGACTTCGGTTCATATCTTGATACGAGGGACCTGGGACTGAGCTCCACCCTTAGGGACCCCTGCTTTTCGGGGAGTCTGCTTCTTCCTCTCCCTCAGCACCAATACCCACCCCCACTACCTACCCCTACTCATGGGCTCTCTCTCTCTCTCTCTCTCTCTCTCAAATAAATAAAATCTTTAAAAACTGCTTAAAAAATGGAGTTTGGATTTCAAGCCCCCAATTTCTGTTGAGTAGATTGCAGAAAATGTACAAGTCACTATAACTTAGTCATTTTTGAAAAATTCATTTTCTTTAGTTAAATTGACACATTCAAGGGTTTTCTCTTCCACCTTCTTCTCCCTTTCTCCCCTTGTCTCCAAGCCTGATCCAAATTTCTGGAAGGGCTTATGAACTATCTAGACATTGGTACTATATGACTCACTACCATCCTCTATAATATTATCACCTATTCTTTCCAGCTCTATGGCTTATAACATGTACTCTATGCTCTGAGTCGTCCAGGTTTTATCCCTAATATTCACAATCAAGCTTTGGAATTAAAAATAAACAAAACCAAAAATCTTTCGGCCTCCCTTGTCCCCTTAGCTAGATATCCTGGTACAATGAATGATATGTACAACCACACACTGCTGTTTTCAAATGTGGTGTTAAAATGTTTTATTCAGAGTCAAATGTCATAGAATTCTGTCTGAAGTAATTGAATTAAATAGCAGAAGTTATATTTAATAAGAGACAAGCAGCCAGCTATGATCCTATTTTTTATAAAGTTGATTTTTTTTGGTGCTTTGTATTTACTAGGGAGTGAGTAAGACTGACCATCCAACAGCCACACATCAGTGATATTTGACCTACTTTGTCAGGAGAGACTTTAATTTCCATAGATGTGTAAGTTTGAGGTTTGGCTCTCCATTGAGTTTCTGTTTCCAGATAATAGCCCCCCCCTTCCCCCCCACCTTGGGCCTCACTGGTATGTAAATGAAAATAAGTTTGCTGGAATCTTTGGGATTCAGTTTGGTATATGCTGCGAGGGGATGAAGGAATAAAACCAATGATAATACTTTGATTTTTTTTTAATGTATTCTCGAAGGATATTTGCACAGCTTCAAATGCTCTGAATATTGGAATTTTGACATTTTGAAATAAGATTAATATGGTCTGTGGTTTGTGCCAATAGTCAAACTGGGAAAGACTGGTGCTGGTTCTAGACGTGAAGGTCATCGCCTAAATCCAACAAATGACAAAGGAATGTGGAACTACAGCAGTCGTGAGGATTTAGCTCATCTGCCTGCCCTTTGCGGTCAGTTTTGAACAAGTGAGAGACTAAGGTTCAGATTACTTTGTCCGTATTAATGTGTGTGCCTCCAATAGAAAAATAAGGATGATGAACATTCTGTCCTCAAAATACACACCAAGAGATTCAGTAGCAATCACTGCAACATCCTTACTTGTTGAGAGCTTGTTAAATTATATAAAATAGCAAGTATTTACATATATCTTCACTGCTAGGACACAGTGTATTCTCAACATCTTACTATTCTTCCCTCTTGAGAGGCATTGCTTGGTGCTCATTGAGTAACAAGAGAAGAATCAGTATAAATGGTAGGGAGATTACAAGCACAAACACCTCTTCAATGCTTTCTCTGTGCCAGGCTCTCTGATAACACTTTATGTATACTAACTTACTAAATTCTCCCAACTCTCTGGTGTAGTTACTATTCTTTTTATTCCCATTTTACTGATGAAAAAACCGATACAGATCATTTATTTGTCTAATATTTACTGAGTGTCTGCTATGTACCTGATTCTGGCCCAAGAACTAGGAACACCTGAAGGCATCCCCGCCTTCATGGAATTTACTATTTAGTGGTAAGAGACAAAAATAAAGTATAAAAATTTGGGACGCCTGGGTGGCTCAGTTGGTTGGACGACTGCCTTCGGCTCGGGTTATGATCCCGGAGTCCCGGGATCGAGTCCCGCATCGGGCTCCCAGCTCCACGGGGAGTCTGCTTCTCCCTCTGACCTTCTCCTCGCTCATGTTCTCTCTCACTGCCTCTCTCTCAAATAAATAAATAAAACCTTTAAAATAAAATAAAGTATAAAAATTTAAATTATATGGTAAGTTAGAATGTGATAAATCCTACTGGAAAAAGTAAAGCATTAAAGAAGGAAAGATTTCTATGTACATATTTCTGTGCATGTACATGCGATTTAAAGGCTGATGTGAGAAGAGGCTCAACATTACTCACTGTCAGGGAAATGCAAATTGAACCCTCAATGAGATATCACCTTACACCTGTTGGAATGGCTAATCTCCAAATAATATGTAATAGCAAGTATTGGCGAGGGTGCGGAGAAAAAGAAACTTGCGCTCTGTTATTGAGAATATATATTGGTGCAGCCACTGTGGAAAACAGTATGAGGTTCATCAAATAGAAGAGAAATAACATATGATCGGTAATACCACTGCTGAGTATTTACCGCAAGAAAACGAAAACACTAATCTGAGAAGATATATGCACCTGTATGTTTATTGCAGCATTATTTACAGGATATGGAATCAACGCAAGTGTCCATTAATAGATGAATGGGTAAAGAAGATGTGGTGTGTGTATACACACACACACACACACACACACAGAGGAATATTTTTTGGCCATAAAAAAGGATGAGCTCTTGCCATTTGCAACAACATGGATAAGCCTGGAGGGTATTATGCTAAGTAAAATAAGTCAGACAGAAAAAGACAGGTATCATAGGGATTTCACTTATATGTGGAATCTGCAAAAACGAAAAAACAAAAAGCAGAAACAGACTCATAAATACAGAGGATGAACTGATGGTTACCACAGGGGAAGGGGTTGCGGTGGGGAGAAACAAAGTGAGTAGAAGGGGAGTGGGCAGGATCGGCTCCCGGTTCTGGGATGAATCAGTCGCAGTGATAAAAGGTGCGCAGAGGGACTGTAGCAATGGTGTTATGATAGTGTAGCACGGTGAGAGATGGTGACCACACTTGTAGTGAGCATAGCATGACAAGTAGATTTGTCACATCAATATCTTGTACTCCTGAAACTAATGTAATATTGTTTGTCAACTAAACTTCAATAAAAGAAAAAGGGGAAAAATTAAAAATAAAGGATAATGAATAAGGAAAGCCTCACTGAAAATGTGACTTGGAGCAAAGATTAAGGGAGATGAAGAGACCCATATAGTAAACCTTTCAAACAATAAAGTGCCAAATACAAAAGCCCTAAGTAGGTGCTTGGACTGTTAGAGACAAAGCAGGGAGGCCCTAGTGGGTGGATTGAAGCGAGTATGTCAGGGAAGAACAGAAGAAGCTGGAGAAGTAGGAGGAATGGCCAGATCATGTGGGCGTTGCTGTCATTAGCTTTTATGGTTGACTGACTTCTGACTTCTGTTGTAAAAATGTCATCTGGATGGGGCACCTGGGTGGCTCAGTCAGTTAAGTGTCTGCCATCAGCTCAGGTCATGATCTCAGGGTCCTGGGATTGAGTCCCACATCAGGTTCCCTGCTCAGCCAGGAGACTGCTTCTCCCTCTGCCTGCTGCTCCCCCTGCTTGTGCTCTCTCTCATGCTCTCTCTGTGTCAAATAAATAAAGATATTTTCAAAAAAAATTTATCATCTGGCTGTTATATTGAGAATAGATTATGTGGGGGCAGACAGGAGACAGGTGCTGATAGGCCAGGGTAAAAACCCACAGAGATAGGTTGGGAGGCTCTTAGGATACTCTGGGAGATCTAGAGACCATTACCAGCAACCCGGGAGAGTACTGGAAGGGAATGAACCCATGTATTTGCAAAGGAGGTTTTGAGAATCATCAGATGCTAAGTATATTCTGCAGGTGGAGTCCACGGGATTTGCTCATAGACTGGATATGACCTAGAAAGAGAAGAGAAGAAAAAGTTGACTCTAAACTTGGTGCTCTAATCAACTGGAAAGATGAGGTTGGCACGGACTGAAATTGAGGAAGACTTAGAGAGGAGCAGGCTTGGTAAGATCAAGAGGTCAATCTGGATATGCTAGGTTTGACATGACTATAAAACATTTGTGGAAGTCAGGGTAATGACCCCCCAAAAGGGACCATCCAGTTCCTAATCCCTGGAACCTGTGAATAAGTTTGGTTACATGGCAAGGGGGAATTAAAGTAGTAGAATTAAGGTTGCTGATTAGCCGACCTTACGATAGGGAGGATATCCTGCACTATCCAGGTGTATGTAATATAATTATAAGTCTTTAAATGTGGGAGAGGGAGACCAAGAAGTCAGTGTCAGAGTGATGCAAGTGAGGAAGACTTGACAGCCATTGCTGGCTTTGAGCATCGAAGGGGCCACAAGCAAAGAAATGCCAGCAGTCTCTAAAAACTGGAAAGTCTAAGAAAATGAATTCTCCCCTAGAGCCTTTAGAAGGAATGCAGCCCTGCTGACAACTTGACTTTACCCAGTAAGACTCATTTTGGATTTCTGACCTCCACAACAGTAAGATAATAATTCATGGCCTTTTAAAAATTATTATTATTATTATTATTTTAAGATTTTATTTATTCATTTGAGAGAGAGGCAGTGAGAGAGAGCACGAGCGAGCAGAAGGTCAGAAGGAGAAGCAGACTCTCCGTGGAGCTGGGAGCCCGATGCGGAACTCGATCCCGGGACTCCGGGATCACGACCCGAGCCAAAGGCAGTCATCCAACCAACTGAGCCACCCAGGCGTCCCTTTAAAATTATTATTAAGATTTTATTTATTCGAGAGAGAGTGTGCATGACTGGGGGGAGGGGCAGAGGAAGAGGGAGAAGCAGAGTCCCTGCTGAACAGGGAGCCTGATATGGGACTCGATCCCAGAACTCCAAGATCACCACCTGAGCCAAAGGCAGACACCCAACTGATTGAGCCACCTAGGTGCCCCATTAAATTCATGTTGTTTTAAACTACTCAGTTTGTTGCAGCAGAAGTATAAAAATCTAACATCCAAGTGGAGATACCTTGTAGGCAGCTGGCTATTTATGTCTGGACTTGGGATAGAGGATGGGGATATAAATTTGGAGTTATCAGAATATTGATGGTACTTAAAACCAGGAGACTGGATGAGATCATCAGGGAACTGAGTAAAATCAAGGAAGAGAAGAGAAAAATCCAAGGACTGAGCTTGGAGGAACTCTGACATTGAGAGATCAGGAAGATAAGAAGGAGCCACCCAAGAAGACCTGGAAGGGGAAGCTAGTGAGGGAGGAGGACAGGCACGTGGGTGTGCTGCCCAGAAGCCAGGTGAAGGAACTGTTTTGAGAAGACGGGGTGGTGACACATGTCAAATGCAGACAGGTCATGTAAAGAGTGGGAACGGATCGTTGAACTGAGCAACATAAAGGTTATCAGTGACCTTGACAAGAGCCACTTGGGCAGAATGCTGTGGGCTAAAACCTTTTGGAGTAGGTTTTAAGCAAAAATGGTTAGAATGGAATTGAAGACAGTGAGTACAGACACCTTTTCAAGAGTTTTGCTATAAGAATGAACAGAGATAAGGTGTTAGCTAGAGATGAAAGGGGACTTTCTGGGCGTGAGAGAAGTAACAGCGTATTTGTATGTTGATGTGAGTGAGCCAGCAGAGAGCACCAGAGAGGCCAGGAAATTGCCTCAAGGTCAAAGGCCTATGTGGGGCAGAGATGACCTGTCCCAGCTGAGGTCGTCTTAGATAAGCCTTCCCACAGAACTAGAGCCCTTTAGCCAACCAGCAGCTGACCACACCCCAGTGGGTTAATCCAGCCAAGATCAGAAGAATGACTCCGCACAGCCCAAATCAAATTGCTAACCCAGAGAATTGTGAGGTAATAAACGGTCCCTGTGTTAGGCTGATAAATTTATGGGTCGTTGCTATACAGAACAAGGTAACTGGTATTGGGTCAAATTAGTTACATGTGTTTGGGATATAAGGGACCATATAACTTCAAGATCATAAATGATTAATATGATGTTAGTAAGCAAGAGGTGTTAGTAGTTTTATTGTAATGAGGTTATAAGAAAACTTTTGCTCTTATAGGCCTGCCCAAGTATAATAACGTATATTTTATGTTGAACTTTTCAGTTTCCTTTTTCTCTGGGGAAGGAAGGGGGAATGTAATCATCTTCAGTTACTTATTTACGACGTGAAAATTGATACTCTTTCTCTCGATAAGTGGTTAAAAGAAAAAGAACAAGTAATACTGTCACTGCTTTCTGAATGCCTGTCTAGACAACACCCAGGAACTGCTTTCTCTTGTGCTAATATTCTGTCGTTTAATTTTTTTTAGTTTGTCTTCATTTCCTTTGTAAAATCATGAGGGAATCACTTGCAACTCCAATTTTTTAAATTTGGAAACATAATTTTTTTTATGTTAATTAGCTTGATTGTGACAATTATTTCATAATGTATATTATGTCAAAACATCAAATTACGTACCTTAAATATGTACAATTTTATTTGTCACTTATACCTCAATAAAGATGGGGAAAAGGGAAAATAAATTTTGGTTCTTCAAAGTAAATTCATCAAAGGAAGGAAGGAAGGATGGATTATTTTCCAAAGCTTTAATTGCCCTTAGTTCTGACCCACAACTAACTGTGCAAACTCATTTTGAGGATATTATAATGGCCTATAACCTTTGCAGATAAGGTAAAATGTATACATGGTTTCCTAGAGGTGTGAGGCAGTAATTTGCTAGCTTAAATCTAAGAAATGTGTTTACCCAAAGGCACAGTAATGTGTTAATTATTGGCACATAAAACCATGTATACATTTTACCTGATCTGCAAAGTTATAATATACTCAGAGTGAGTTTGCACAATTATTTGTGGGTCAGAACTAAGGACAATTAAAGCTTTGGAAAATGATCTATTCTTCCTTCCTTCCTTTAATAATATCTATGGATATTAACTATCCACAGAAGTTTTTGAGTCATTTTATGCTAGATCATTATACAATGACCTATCAGGAAGCATTTGAGAGACCAGCTTTGTGTGTTTTTTTTATAAAGATTTTATTTATTTATTTGACAGACAGAGATTACAAGTAGGCAAGAGAGGCAGGCAGGGAGAGAGAGGAGGAAGCAGGCTCTCCACCGGAGCAGAGAGCCCGATGTGGGGCTCGATCCCAGGACCCTGGGATCATGACCTGAGCCGAAAGCAGAGGCTTTAACCCACTGAGCCACCCAGGCACCCCGAGACCAGCTTTGTTAACAGCTCTATATGACAGATGATGGAGAAATCATAGAAATCATGCTATGGGGGCGTTCTTGACTAGAATTATAAGAGCTATTTTGAATTTGACACCCACTGTGGAGTCCAAGCTGTGTTAGCAGACAATTCTTCCCTACTTTGGTCTCTATGTATTAAGCACATTAAGCATCTCCTTATCTATATAATAGGGAGTCAATCTGTACTTCTATAATAAATAATAATTTTACTGAACACATATGCTAGGAACTGTTCTGAGACCTTCATATACATTACCTCCTAGGTCAAACACTGAATGGCCAAAGCAGTTGAATTCCATGTTTTAACTTACTTTTACTTATTTACTTATTTATTGAGAGAGAGAGAGAAAGAGAGAGAGCACAGGGGGAGGGGGACCGAGGGAGAGGGAGAGAGAGAATCTTAAGTGGGTTCCACACCCAGCACAGAGCCCGATGTGGGACTCCCTCTCATGACCCTGAGGTCATGACCTGAGCTGAAATCAAGATTCAAACGCTTAACCAGCTGAGCCCCAGGAGCCCCACTTAATGTTTTTAAATTCTTAGACCTAAAAACATTCTTCAAAGATCTTCAAAGAACATTTTATCATGAACTGGAGAGCAAATGTATGAATTTAAAAAAGTATTGAAAGAGAACCAAGCCCTCTGAATGTGATTCCTTTAAAGCAATCAGTGGATTCATAGGAAGTAGGTAAGCATGATGGAAAGCCATGAAAGAAGGGAAATTTTGGTAACAGTAACATGTAATCTTGAAATACTAGAGCTGGAAATCATAGTGGGACCCCTACTACATCCAAGGTCGTTTTTCTCCCTTTTTAAAGTTCTGGCTTGAGTGAGGCTGATTTTAAAACCAGGTAGCTAAGAAAATGCTGGTACTAAATTGTGTCTTTTCTTATGAAATATATGTTGCCAAACAAAGTGCAAAATGTCTAGGAATGGTGAAAGAGACATTGCTCATATGCCCTAGGAGAGGGGAGGACTTTGGGATGAAAAAATGTCTTAGTGATCTATTGCTGCATAACAAATTACCCTAAAACTTAGCAACTTTTTTTTTTTTTAAGATTTTACTTTATCTATTTGACACAGAGAGAGAGATCACAAGTAGGCAGAGAGGCAGGCAGAGAGAGAGGGGGAAGCAGGCTCCCCGCTGAGCAGAGAGCCAGATGCAGGACTCCATCCCAGGACCCTGAGATCATGACCTGGGCCGAAGGCAGAGGCTTCACCCACTGAGCCACCCAGGCACCCCAGACTTACCAACTTTAAACAACAACAGTGCAGAGTCCAGGAGCAGCTCAGCCAAGGGGTTCTGGTTCATGAGGTTGCAGGCAATCTGTCAGCAGGCATGGCTGTCTTCTGAAAGCTTGAATGAAGCTTTGAGGAGAATCTACTTGCAGATGTGTTCACATGGCTGTTGGCAGAAGGTTTCGATTCCTCACCTTTTATTATATTTTTATTTTTTTTAAGATTATTTATTTATTTATTTATTTGACAGACAGAAATCACAAGTAGGCAGAGGCAGGCAGAAAGAGAGGGGGAGGCAGACTCCCTGCCGAGCAGAGAGCCCGATGCGGGGCTCGATCCCAGGACCCTGGGATCATGACCTGAGCCCAAGGCAGAGGCTTTAATCCACTGAGCCACCCAGATGCCCCTCACCTTTTATTTTTATAGCCTAATCTAGGAAGTGACATGTCACTAGTTCTGCTGTATGCTAATGGTCAAACAGACCAACTCTAGCATGATGTGGGAGGGAACTACATAAGGGTGTAGATCTCAGGAGGGGGGACTGTTGGAAGCTGTCTTGGAGATGGCTTTGTTTATGGTTTATTCACTTATAAAAAGTCATTTAGCCCCGCCAGTTAATGGACAGGCATCTGTGAATATACCTATATCCTTTTTTAAAAAAGATTTTTATTTATTTGAGAGAGAGGCAGAGAGAGAGCATGAGCACGTGGAGGGGCAGAGGCAGAGGGAGAAGCAGGCTCCCCACTGAGCAGAAGCCCAGTGCAGGGCTTGATCCCAGAACCCTGAGACCATGACCTGAGCTGAAGGCAGATGCCCAACCGACTGAGCCACCCAGGCGTCCCAGTAAATTAGTTTTTAAAAAGAGTTGGCATTAGGCCCAAGATCTGCATGGCACCATGAAAAATGGGTTCTTCCCAAGGACAGGGGATGCTGCAATTTCTTCTTCCAGCGTTATGGTTATTGTGGCTTCTTCAGTCAAATGTTTGGTTCCAGGAACCAAACCATGAACTTGTAAAGGAAGCTCACTGTGTAGGAGAGAAATGGCTTCTCAGCAGTAGCCCCCCAAATCAAACAGATTTTGGATGGAAAAGTTCTCTTTGGTTTATTTCCCATGGATTTGAAATTCCCATGGATTTGCTCTCTGATTGATTGACCTATAAACATTGGCTCCTAACACCTATCATTCAGGCCTGGGTGGTACATGCTATGTGTATTCCATTTGTTCATAGGCACCTGTGCTGCCTCTCCCAGTAACCAGCCAACTAGATGGGGAGATAGAGCCAGAGATAAACATTCTGGTTTAATATTTTCTGCATAATACCTAGGAGAGCATCACAAATAAGAAGGCACATAATAAGTGTTCTTTGATAAAGCTCAAAACTGCTGCTAGTGCAGTTTCCAGGCCCAGGATAGGCTGGACTTGCTTCTTCTTTTCCTTGATAATACTGAATGTAGGCATTTATTAAAAAAAAAAAAAAAAAATTCCTTAGCATGAGAAAGTAGCCTAGAAGCAAAAGGAAGAGATGATTGACACAAAAGATCTGAGAATACCATGGTGAAAGGGAATAGGCTTTGGAATTAGATATTTATTTATCCATCCATTCTTTCAACAAACACTTCTCAAAACTGTACACATACTAGCGTACGTGAATTGACAAAAATCCTGTCTTGGAACTTGGATCTTAAGTAACTTAATTGTGTGGTGTCAGAGAGTGATAAGTGCTGTGGGGAAAAGTAAAGTGGGGAAGAGGTGAGGGACAGCCATGAGTGAAGGTATAGGTCTAATACAAGGGGGAGGGAAATCCTCGCCGATAGGTGACATTTGAACAAATAATGTGGAGGAGGTGAGGAAGGGGGGCATGTGGATATGGGGGAAGAGCATTGAGGCAGAGACAACAATTAGGACAAAGGTCCTAAAAAGGGTCTGGCAAGCAGACCAGTGTGGCTAGAGAGGAGACTGAAGTTTAAACCTTGGCCTGCTTCAGAAGTCACCTAGCCTCCTTGAGCCTAATGTCCCCTCCCCCCCCCCCCAAAAAAAAAAGTAGAGATGAGAATGCCTAGACAGTTTGCAGGACTGTTGGGAAGACCAGATGAAGTAGTATATGTAGAGAACCCAGCACAGTGCCAGGTGTCCAGACAAGAGGTTTACTTAAAATACAAGGAATGTTTCCCAGCACTAATGCTGCTTCTGTTTCTTCTTCCTGGAAAAATGAAGGGAATAGAAGTACCTGGCTGGTTTGTCATGAGGAGTGAAGGGTGGTGAGATATGCCACCCCAAATCTTTGGCGTAAGAATTATTTTGAGAAAGAGAAGACAAAGAAGAAGCTCTGAAAACAGATTAGAAGTTACCCTTTTGTAAGGGAACTTTACATTTATAGGGAAATCTCCATTTTTAAGGGAGTCTCCCTCTCTGCCCCAGGGGGAGAAGAATGACTAAATCAGAAGAAACTCAACCCATCAATGGAGAAGGCACAGGACTTAAGTCTGCATAGCAAAACTTATTCTTGTTTACCATACTTTTTCTGCTCATCTCCCCATAACTGACTTCCCCCATACCCTTCTCTCTTTTGTCTTTAGCTGAAAATAATATTTAAGCCCAAACTCTAAACTACCTCTGAGAGTTACTGTCTCCCATTCATATATGAAGTATACATGTTAATAAATTTCTATCTGTATTTCTTTTGTTAATCTGTTTTTTGTTACAGAGTTCCCAGCAGAGAACTTAGAAGAGTAGAGGGTAAATTATTTTTCCTCCCCTACAGGAATAAATGCAATAATACATAAAATATTTAGCTTAGAGGTAGACACATGGTAGACCCATACCCAATGGCAGTCTCATTATTATCGCATGCTTTAATAAGGCATTTTTTAGGATGGGCATAGACAAAATTGGAAGAGCAACTTCATGCCACTAACCAACAGGACTAGGCAGAAAACAGGAGCTAGGTTCAGGGCCCAAGAGAACCAGGAAATATAAGAGCCATTGATCTGATAATCAGGGCAAAATGATGATGAATTCCTTCAAAGTTTTACTGAAGCCCAAGGCAGGCTTTGCAGATAATGTGATTTATTTGAAGGGGCTAGAGTGGGAGAGACAGCAAAGCAGAGGCAAAAACTAGGTGAACTTGAGGTTTCAATATAAGGCAGAAAATATACCTAATAGGCATCATAAAGTCAAGTGAGTAGAATCAGCATAAACAGACTTGGCCACAAATGGACATGACTTGAGATATCCACATATATGGAAACCCATATCTGCTAGGTAGGAGTACAGTGGGGAACTTTTGGATGAGAATAAAAGTAGAGAGAAAGCAAAAATGATATAGATGTGGGAGGATACCAAATACAGTTCCATCAGAAGGAGGAACTAGAAATTGTATTCCTGAATGAGACAATAAATGCTGGCCAAGCTATCTAGACAATTTCTAGATCCCAGGTTCTATTAAAAACAATGTACCAAATAACTTCTTGAAAGTCTGAGTATTTTGGTGTTAACTGAAGGGATTATGGAAGTGACTAGATTTAGTTTCAGATGTGTTAGGTAAATTTGAATAAATTAACCTCTCTTAGCCCCAATTCTTTTTTTTTTTTTAAGATTTTATTTATTTGACAGACAGAGATCACAAGTAGGCAAAGAGGCAGCAGAGAGAGAGAGAGGAAGGGAAGCAGGCTCCCCGCTGAGCAGAGAGCCCGATGCGGGACTCGATTCCAGGACCCTGAGATCATGACCTGAGCCAAAGGCAGAAGCTTAACCCACTGAGCCACCCAGGCACCCTTTATCCTCAATTCTTTAACAAGCAAAATAAGGATGGTAAATAAAGTTCTCTTGAGGACAATATATGAAAAGGCTTTTGAAGATGGATAAACATCTCCTTAGGATTTTATCTTTCACTTAATATAGAAATGAAAAAAAGAGTTGCTATTTTGGTTTTAATTTTGACCAACAAGGAAGAAACTGTGAGCTGAGCTGGGAACTTAGACGAAAGGGGAAAAAAAAAACAAACAACAAAGATTATCTACATTAGGGCTATGGATAGAGAGAGCAGCCCTCAAGGCATTAAGCCTTAGATCAGAATGTTCCATTCCTCCAAGAGTTTCCCAAAGCACAACTTGAGAATTTTTTTTCCTTTTTCAACCAGACCACCCAAACTGCCACACGCTTCACACTTTTTTGAAATGTTCCCTTTCCCTTTGTCTTTCTGTTTGACATTTTTTTGTGCAAACATTAATCATTTTCTCCCCCTAAGTGGTGGAAAAAGTGCTGAAGTTAGAATCAGGAGCACTCAAGGTCTGTCTTTCATTTCACACTCAAGTACATAACTGTTGCCTCTTTTCTCCATCCCTCCTTTACTTCCTCTTTCCCTTCTCTCTCTCCCTTTCTTGTTCCAAACTCAAATTCCAAATATATGGATTGAAAGTGTGAGGATGGCGAGAACTCAAGTGTAGTGGGTAGGGCCAGGGTCAGGGCAGGGTGCAAGAGCTGGTGGCAGCCATTGCAATCTCTCTGTCACTTACCACTCCCCTCTTGGAGCAAATGCTGTATGTATTCCTGCCTTTACCGCACCTCCCCCCTCCACAACAGTATCTTGATTGTGTTCAGGGCTGCATTGTGCCCAGCCCTAGGTAATGAATCCATACAACAAATTGTTACAAACCAGCTCAGCTTCCCCAGCCTCCCTTGCTGCTAGAGGTGGGGTGGTAGATTTCACTCTGGACTTTCTTTCCTGGACATAAAGTCCCTGAAGTTAAGCATGGCTATAGGACTTGCTTTTGCTAATGAAATAGGAATGGAAATTTTACCTGTCACTTCTGGATGGAGGCATGTAAAAGCCAATGCACAATACACCACACTCTCTTTCCCTGCTGCCACCTTGGCCCTACCCTACTGTTCCACTTATCGATTGCTGCATAAAAGATTACCCCCCAAAACTTGGAGGCTTAAAGCAACCACTATCTCATGCTTCTATGAATTGACTGGGATCAGCTAAGAGGTTCTTCTTCTGGTCTTTTCTGGAAGTTTTTCATGTTGGTAAAATCAGGTCATGGCCAGGGCTACAGTATCCAATGGCTCACTCACATGTCTGGCATCTTGGAAAGGAGGACTGGAAGGCTGAGCTTGGCTGGGTCTCCCTCTTTCTCCATACCATCCCAGGGCTTGTCAGTCTCTATCTGAGCTTTTCATGTGGTTTCTTTTTGTGATCTTTCTAGACCTAGTGAAGAGTAGATGAATATGCCACCCCAAAATATGCCACTTCAGCGTAAGAATTATTTTGAGCTAAAGGCAATCGAGAAGAGTAGATGCAAGAAAAACTCTCTTCTTTCCCCCTATTTGTCTAAAAACAGGACATAAATTTATAAAGATGTTCCCCCTCCCCTCTCTACCAGGAAGGGCAGAAGTTAATCACCAGAGATAAGTCTAGACCCTTATCAGGCCATGGACCATATCAGAGCAAATCTTGCTCTAGCTAGCCCATATCTAACATTTTTCCCAGATAATTTACCTCCCCCAGCCTGCTGTTCTAGAAACAAAGACTCTTTCCTTTGTCTTGTTATTTCTCTAAAACTTTATTGTTCTTCTGCTAAGATACTATATAAGCCAAAGTTCTAATCACCTCTTTGAGTGACTCATTGCTGAATGATTGTGTGTGTGTGTGTGTTGCATATGTTAATAAACTTCTGTTTGCTTTTCTTGTGTTAATCTAACTTTTGTCAGATAAGGTGGTTCCAACTGAGGTAAGGTTCCTAGGAGGATTTTCCTTATCTATGATAGCTGTGTAGTGAGAGAGTTTTGAGAAGCATAAACTGCCAGGCTTATAAAGACTTAGGTTCAGAACCGGCAGAGCATAGCTATCACCACATTCTCTTGGTTCAAGCAGTGACAAGGCCAAACCAAATGCAAAATGGTGGGAAATAAATACCACTTCTCTGTATAGGAAGTAACCAACAATTGGCGGCCACTTTTAATCTGCCATATTAGCATTGACCATTGGAAAACTTGATCTATGGGGCAGCTGGGTGGCTCAGTCGGTCAAGTATCTGCCTTCGGTGGGATCATGGTCCCAGAGTCCTGGGATCAAGTCCTGTGACAGGCTCCTGGCTCAGTGGGGAGCCTGGTTCCCTCTCTCCCCTGTGCTTATGCTCTTTCTCTCTCAAATAAATAAAATATTAAAAAAAAAAAAGAAAAGAAAAAATTCGATCTCCTTCACATAGAGCTGGAAGTGCTCAGATTTGGGAATGGAGTTAGGGAAGATATCTGTCCTAGTTGTAGCCTGTCAGCTCTCACCCCAAATTCCTGCTCCCGGATTCTTCTCAGTTGCTTCTGGTCATTTTATTACCAAACCTCCACTTCTTTCTGGTTTATTTCTTCCCGGAATAGGACCATAGCTGCACTTCCATTCTCCAAGGTAGTGCTATGACAAGGGCGACAATGGGAGCAGATGGAGAGGAAATCAGACATCAGACACCCCTATTACTACTGTCTACAGCCTCCACCCCCACAGTGAATGTCTTACTGGTAGCCATCCTTCTCCCTCAGGCCTGCTTTTCTGCCAAGTTTTTGAGGAGTGCCCTAACTCTCTAGTTTTTCCTTCTCCATTTTCCTCCCTTACGCAAGTTCTACTTTTTGTATCTATCCAGATAAGATAGAAAAACCTCCTTAGCCCAGTGAGAAACACTTTGACTTTATCATGCTGAGCCTTATCTCAACCTCCCCACTCCACACGACTGGCCCTGGGCTTTGTCTCCCACACCTAAAATGCTCCATCAGTGTGTGAAGTAGAAGTAACAAGGATATATCTTATGCTTTTTTTCTTATTAATGACTTACACTTTTTTAAAAAATGATTATTTATTTATTTATTTGAGACAGAGATTACAAGCAGGCGGAGAGGCAGAGGGGGAAGCAGGCTCCCTGGCAAGCAGAGAGCCCGACGTGGGGCTCAATCCCAGGACCCCAGGATCTCAACCCGAGCCGAAGGCAGAGGCTTTAACCCACTGAACCACCCTGGCACCCCTAATGACTTACACTTTTATCTTTTATAATTTTTATGCATGGCCAATTCTCTGTTCTGCCAGAGCTGACTGCTGGCTTTGGGGAGGATTAGGATTGTAGCAGTAGGAATGCAAAGACGGCCAAAAATCCATACCCCACTTTTGACTTCCAGAACAGCTGGGAGACTAAATAGCTGTCTTAAAAGACAGAAATCTCTTTCAAGAGATAAGATGATTTTCAAAATTTCCTGAGCCATCATTAACATGTCAAGAACAAAATCTGGTGAGCTAAAATGGAAGTAATATTCCAGAGAGAGAGAACTCAGTAAGACTAGTTCCTGCTACAAGGGGATTGGGGGATTGGGAAGTGAATGTGTGGACAGCCCACCTCTTGCCCTGAGGGATTATGGGAAGGAGAAGGGAGACACAGGTCACAGAACAGGTAGTGAGGCTGGGAGAACCTTGTGTCGTTCCTATCTTCTCTAAGGAAGGAGGGAGGTCATCAGATCAATAAGAGGAGGGCAGACAGCATAGGGACCTTTGTTTTTCCTTGTTTATGGCATTATCACAATTATAATAAAGTAATACATTTGTATAATATTATGTTTCTTTTGCACTTGTCCATAAACTCTACGGAAGCTGTCTTGTTATTGCTTAGCAGTGCCACACATGGAGTCGATATCAAAAAAGAGAGGGAGATGTGCAAGAAGACATCTGAGGTAGAGCTCCTGACTCCTTAGGGTCTGTATGGCATTTGAGGAATCTAGAAGTTCTCAAATCCTCTGAGGGGCTGCTGAAAACAGAGGAGATTCAGGTTGAGAAACTGGCTACAAGATATCACTATGCGGGGGTGAGGCCAAGAAGCCTTGTTGCTGGAAACTCGAGGTGGGATGGGAAATATCTGGGATTAGTGGCTGGACTTCCAGTCGGTGCACAGCAAGCAGCAAATGGAGGGATAGGGGAGCTAGGGCTGAGTACCCGGGGTGACCCTACCCAAACTCAGAGAACAGACCAAGATGAGTTCCTCAGTTGTGGACTTTAGCAGCTCCCACCTTCAGGGTACTCTGAAGGAGACCAGACCCAGCCCCCCTTAGTGGGCACCAGCCTGTACATACGGACCAGGTGGCCTGCAGTAGAGACACCAGAGTGACAGGCACCAGGCCAGCCCCAGCCCTGTCTCCCTGGTGTCAGCAAGATGCAACCTTCCTCTACACACAGGTGCCCCGTTGAGGAAGGGAAGGGAAAGGAGAAATCCAGCTCCCATAGGAAGTTTAACTTTCAATCAATAGAATGTTTCATCAACACAGAGTATTTTAAAGGAAGTGGGGCATTCATTAGAAAAGTTCATGTGTTCTTCCCACCACCCCACCCCACCCCACCTAAACTGGCTGCTACCCAGTGGGATAGGACTCCTGAGGACTAGCTCTGTTATGAAAAATGGAAAGTATGTGGTCTTTGTACATTTCAGTTTTAGTTTGTGTTCCATTTGCAACTTTATTCTTTGTACATTCCTTAACAATGAGCAGGTTTCCTACCGAAATGAATTCTGCAGTGCCCCAGGATCCAGAAACAGCTGCATTAATTTTTACAGTGAAAGTATTACTTGCCATTTCAGCAGAAACCATTATCCCTTCTAAGATCCCCCTGTCTCTCATCCTTTGTGTAGAAAGATCCGGAACTGAGAAAACAGGAAACCGAGATTACTAAGCAAATTTCTAGCACCTGCCCTCTAAAGAACTTGACTCCTGGTCCCTCCAATCACCTTTCCATGAGTTTGCTGCTTGTCTGAAGGAAGCTGTCAGAAGCTGTCACCCATCACGCTGAGCAGAGCAGCCCAGGTGTGTCAGGAGCCGCATCCCAGCTGCCCCAATTCTGTAATCTTTTCTAGGTTCCCATCTGTCTCAGCCTGAGGTAACTGTCCTGCCGAATTAAATTCCTCTTCTTAGTTCAACAGAAATAAAGTTGGAATTATTCAAGAGATATTTTTAGCAAGCAATTAAGAAATAATAAAAAACATCGAAGTATAGGATAATAAAAAACATCAAAGATAGGATCAAAAAACAAGGATTTTGTGGGGAGAGGTACAGATTTATTATAGTAAATGAAAACCAAACCAAAACAAAAAAACAAACCTGCCTCTGTAGGGAGAGCCTCAGATGCATAGCTTTTTGGGCATTCAATCACAGCTTCGTTTTCCTCTTCTTCTACCTGCCAGTGGACTCTTGTCCCAGATTCAGAAAGACCTCCTGCAATTCCCTTCTTTCTTTGAGCACTGTTTTTCAGTTTGGCAAAGTCTGGAGATAATTTTGGTTGTCACGACTGAAGGAGGGCGGTGCTCGTGGCAGGGAGCCGGTGGAGGCAGGCGTTGGGTTAAACAGCCTACAGCACAGGACCACCCTCCCCAGCAAAGAACCATCATGCCCAGAATGGCAACCGTGTTGTGGTTGAGAAACCCTGCTTGAAGCAGAGGCAGGCGGAACCACCCCACTTCGAGAAGCCTTTCCAATGTGACAAGTAACTGCTGTGGTCAAAGGACAGTTCTCTCAGGGGAAGAGGGACAATCACAATTCTGAGTTAATTCATTAATCCATCTGTTTGCATATCAAATATTTTTTAGTATCTACCCAAAATGGCACTGTTAAGCACTAACAAGATGGGCAGCTTCTGCTCTTGTAGAGCTATGGACAAGTCCAAGGAAAGTCATTTAACATAAAATTATACAGATGTAATTGTATCATGCCACAAACAAACTATATGGGCTGATATAAGAACATATTGTGCAGGGAAAACTGCCCATCTAGAATCAGTAGATCTTACAATTTTCTAAATGGTAAAATCAATGAAAATAATTCTTAATGTTTTATTTCCTTGAACCTTCATCATGACTATTTTCAATGACACAGTCTTTTTGGTCTTCTTAGTTTTCTAAAGGAATACTGTGACTTTCCTTGTTTTCAAAATGGCCATTTGACTCTCTTTTCTGATATAATGGCCTATTGAAGTCTGTGTGCTGCTGAGCACCAGCCCTACCTTTCCTGAGGATACCAAAGTGATTCCAGAAGAGGATGGGGTTGGAGGGAAATCCTGAGTTGCTTCAAGAGTTAAGACCAGGGACGCCTGGGTGGCTCAGTTGGTTAAGCAGCTGCCTTTGGCTCAGGTCATGATCCCAGCGTCCTGGGATCGAGTCCCACATCGGGCTCCTTGCTCCGCGGGGAGCCTGCTTCTCCCTCTGCCTCTGCCTGCCACTCTGTCTGCCTGTGCTCGCGCTCTCTCTCTCTGACAAATAAATAAATAAAATCTTAAAAAAAAAAAAAAAGAGTTAAGACCAGAGGGACAGCCTCCAGTTCCTAGCTCGTGGTCAATTTCCTTCCCCTCATATAGATATTCAGTAAGCAACAAGACCCATATTTCAAAATTTGAGTCTATGATCTTTTCCCAGGAGTGTTGATTGGGGAAAGAAATATTTAAACTGAGACCTGAGGATGAATTAGGTAACATTGAAAGAAGTGGAGGCAAGCCTTCCAAGAATGTGAAAGTCTGTTTGGTATGTGTTAGCATGTCAAAATAATCCTTAGACACAGAAAAAGTATTCATTATGGTCCCCTGCTTCCTTGTTCTTAAGAGCAAAATCCATTTCTTCAGAGAGAAGATTGATCTTGGACTTGTAGCCCTACTTACAGGGAAGGGAATGGTGGCAAAATTTGTTTTACTGTGATTCCCAGCTAGCTATCCTACAAATTTATGACGACAACGCACGCAAATTTAACAAATGCATGCAAAAACAAAGCAGTGGGCATTCTCTATTGCAAATGCACAAGGCTATGCAGCAATGCTTCTGTAGATCTGACTGAGTGCCCTGTCAGGGCAGGCCTTTCTTTCCCTTTTGAAGTCAAGAATTCTGTGGAGAATCTGATGAAGGCTATTGATTTCTCCCCTGGAAAAGGCATCAATGTGCATATACAGAAATGTCTGCATAAAGTTCATGGGGTTTCCAGTTCTGAAGCTCATGGATGGCAAATTAACACAGCTGCTTTCAGGCTGTAAGAATGAATAAGGAAGAAGAACATGTTGGTGGTGGGAGGTATTGTGTCCTGTCGTACGCATAATGAGTCTGAGATGCATGTGGCAGGATATTCAGGTGGAAAGCAGTTTAAAATGCTTCCTGGTTTTGTATGATTTTATAGACATGTTGAAATTAAGAGGAAGTGGGTGGGTATGTATCAGTACAATGGGCCCCATCCCTAGGGTCCTGGTTCTCCTGTGTCCATATTTAGAAAATTTTTTTTTTTTCTTAGAAAAATGTTCATTGTAGAAAATTTTCCTGGGTTTCTGCCTATTTAAAATATGACCCCCTTCCTTAACATTTTTTAGTTCCTTTCCATAATCACTCTCTACTGCCAAGACTGATTAAAGAGAAGGCAGCCATGTGGATATGTGGGGAGCCTGTCTATGAAGAGGGGCTGAAATGTTATATTGTTGAAAGAAATATTTGACAAACTGAGCCAACCTTCTGCTCCCACTCCCTAGCTTTGCTCAAGATTCTTGCCAGACTGCCCTTGGAGGGAAACTGAACCTATGAGCTACACTGCTTTTCACTGTGGTTGGGTATAAAGTTTGGGGGTTCTAGTAGGCTGAAAATGCCTCCCTCAAAGATATCCAGATCCTAGTCCCTGGAACCTATGAACGTTACCTTCTATGGCCAAAAAAAGGATCTTTGCAGATGTGATTAAATGAAAGGTTTTGAGATGGGGAATTATCCTGGATTATCTGGGATGGCCACAAAGGCCATCACCTGTCTTCCCATGAGGGGAAGGCAGAGGGAGTTTTGACACAGACAGAAGAGGGGCAGGCAGAGAGAAAAGGGGGAGGCCACGTGACCAGGGAAGCAGAGGATGCAGGGATGGGACCATAAGTTGAGGAAGACTGCAGTGACCGGAGCTCAAAGAGGCAAAGAACAGCTTCTCCCCTAGAGCCTCCAGAGGAACCACAGCCCTGGTGACGCCTGTGATATTTGTTTCAGAATTCTGGCCTCTAGAATTGGGAGAAAATAAATTTCTGTTGTTTTATTTTTATTTTTTTAAATAATTTTTTTTTAAAGATTTTATTTATTTATTTGTCAGAGAGAGAGAGAGAGAGCAAGCGAGCACAGGCAGACAGAGTGTCAGGCAGAGGCAGAGGGAGAGGCAGGCTCCCTGCCGAGCAAGGAGCCTGGTGTGGGACTGGATCCCAGGACGCTGGGATCATGACCTGAGCCGAAGGCAGCCGCTTAACCAACTGAGCCACCCAGGCATCCCAATTTCTGTTGTTTTAAATCAGCAAGTTTATGGTAATTCGGTACAGCAACCATAGGAAACTAACTCGGGACGAATCTGGACAAAGGAAGAGAGGACGAATTGTCTAGATCAGAGCCTGATTATTTGTCTCAGATTTTTGAGGTTTCTGGCTTCCTTTTTTCTTTTCAACCCCAAATATTTCTTTCTGAATCCAAGTAAACCTTTCTCTCTCACCTTGACACTTGTATTTTAAAGCTCCACTGTTCTCTACAAACTGATTTTGATTTTCTAGTATAAAATCCCATTTTGATTGTTTTGCCCCTTCCCCCTCATCTTATATTCCCTGCCTCCAAATATTCATTTATTGTTTTGAAAGTCTCTCTTTCTCCCTTTGCTCCCCTCCCAACTCCCATCCTATTGGCCTTGATCTTAAAATAAAAGTTGCTTACAATAAACAGCCTCTTCTCTCTTTTCTTGTTATTTCCTCCACTCAGCAGTACAGAGCTGTCGGGCTGCTTGCCCCCAAGTGTTTGAAGCCACCCACACACACTTTGAAGCACAGTCCCCAGCCTCTGACCACTCAACACTGTCAAATGACAGTCACAATGCCTTCATCATTGGTTTGTGAAATGCACTATGCAAATGGGGCTGCAGGATGTAAGAAGAGGAAAATGTATTTCATGACAACAATATTTTAACTCTGAGAAACAGGAAATACATTGGGCCAGGTGATTATTTTAAAAGAACCAGTGGCTGAGAGTGAGAACTAAAAGCAAATCTCTATCAGAGAATTTGAAAAACCCAAACAAGCCATGTCAAGCCTTCTTGCATGAAGACCTCCTAGTGCTTCAGGGAGAAATGGTATAAAGAAGACTCTAGGAAGATGCCGAGAGATGGGGCACCAGGATCCCAGGTGAACATCCTCACCCAGGGCTCAGCAAACTGTGACCTACAGGCCAAACCTGGCCCACTACCTGTTCTTGTGAATAAAGTTTTATTGGAACACTGTCATCTCCATTTATTTGTATTGTCTGTGGCTGCTTTTGTTCCACGAGAGCGGGGTAGAGTAGTTACGACACAGACTGTGTGGCACATAGAGCCTAAAATATTTACTATTTTGCCCTTTACGTTAAAAAAAAGTCAAGCTCTGTTATGATGAAACTACAACAGCAGGACTGGGTATAGAAAGTAAATGCTAGCAATGAGAAATACCAACGTGTATTAGTTTCTTAGGGTTGCCATAACAAATTATTATAATCTGGGTGGCTTAAACAATAGAATTTTATTCTCTCAGAATTCAGGAGGCCACGCGTTCAAAGCCAAGGTGTTAGAAGACTGATTTTGAAGTCTGGAGGAGACTTCAGAAGTTCTGAAGTTTTGAAGGAGAATCGATTCCCTGGGGGTGGCCAGTATCCTTGTCATTCTTTTGCTTATAGACTCATAGTTTCAGTTTCTGCCTTCGTCTTCACATTGTCTTCTGTCTTCTTCATTTCTGTCTCTTACAGGGACACAATATTGAATTTAGGGCCCATTCTAAATCCACAATGATCCAATCTCAAGGTTTATAATTTCATTAATTACATCCACAGAGACCCTTTTTCCAGATAAAGTCATCCATTCACAGGTACTGAAGGTTGGGATTTGGACATAACTTTTGGGGGGACACAATTCAACTTACTGCACCACCACCCATAAAAAAATGTTAACCACCTTGGGGAAAAAGGAGGCGACTAGAGGAGATTGGAGATGGCTGGGAATGTCGCCCACCGATTCTTGAATATGGCCTCAGGGGACAGCGATTACATACATATTTAATTTTGACATAGTTTTTTGTATTTTATGAAATATATTAATTCCACAGAAAACTCTGATTTCGTCTGTTGATCTACATGTAGGCTATGGGGGATTTAAGCCACTATAGCCCTAAAAGCTGCCAAGTGAACAAAAGGCAGAGGAGGAGAAGGAGGAGAAGCTCAGGGCCAGGAAAATGGGTTTCTGCAACCTCTGTGGTTGACTCTGACAAGAAAAGCAGCATCTTGTGAAGCTGTTGGATAGCAGCGTGGAGTGAATTCAATGAGGTCCTTTCAAGTCTGCAAAAGTGTCTTTTGTCAACTTTATTTTTTCATCACGACTTGGGAACAAGGAGGTGTTGCTGCACTCTGTCTCATCTTTTCCTTTGTTTCATTCTCTTCACTAGATTCTAGATTAATATTTCGACAGAACTGGGGAGGGGAGGTGCAGCTCACATTTCTGCTAGAATTCTTTTCCCTTTTTCTCTCAGTACCTACCATTGTAACATGAATTTACAAGTGGGGGCGGGGGTAGGGGGGAGCCACAGTCAAGTTAGCACACTTTGGGGGAAAAGTCTGAGTAGAAGTGACAGTTTTCTTATAGGGATTGTCCCTGACTGGCACTAAAACCAGGCTAGAGAGAGTTGGGAAATCAGGAGGACTCTTCTCCCAAGAACTGGCAATGAGGTTACCTTGAGGATGTGTCAGTGGAGCCCCAGGGCATGAGAGATGAGAGAGTCACAATAGGTGTCAAACTAGAAATTCCCTTTGTTGAGGTCTTTCTGCTTGATGTACCTAGAATAAGTTTGGTTTTCCTGTGTGAACTCTGTCGCCTCTAGGATCTGGGACAAATCAAAGCTCCATGACCTCTTTGTAATTTTAGGATATTTTCTAAGGATTCACACCCATGTCACACTGGTTTCTTTATTCATTCCTCATTCATGACAAAGTTTCCTGTGCTCATTAAATATAACGCATTTCCCAAGTGCCTAAGCCTAGTTAAAAAGAGACCCAACAGGGGCACCTGGGTGGTTCAGTTGGTTAAGCATCTGACTCCTGACTTCAGCTCATGTCATGATCTCAGGGTTGTGAGATCGAGCCCCTGGTGGGGCTCCTCCCTGGTTGTGGAGCATGCTTATGATTCTCTCTCTCTCCCGGGGCACCTGGGTGGCTCAGTTGGTTAAGCATCTGCCTTTGGCTCAGGTCCCCTCTTAAAAAAAAAGGTCCATAAATGAGCAAGTCATGGGAATATAGGGCACAGCATGAAGAATATAGTCAATGATATTATAATAGTGATGTAATGGGACAGATGGTAGCTACACTTGTGGTGGACATAGCGTAACACATAAACTTGTCAAATCACTAAGTTGTACACCTGATGCTAATGTAACATTCTGTGTTAACTACACTCAATTTTTTAAAAGGGTCCATAATAACAATTTTTTTTAAAAAGAAAAAAGCACTACTTTTTCCGAATGTACCACAGGGAAGGTAAAATTTTTCCTTTTTTTTTTTTTTTTTTAAAGATTTATTTATTTATTTGAGAGAGAGAGAGGGAGCATGCAGCAGAGAGGGGCAGAGGAAGAAGAAGAGGGAGGGAGAATCTCAAGCAGATTTCAAGCTAAGCCAGAGCTCAGTGCTGGGCTTGATATGGGGCTTGATCTCATGATCCCAAGATCACAACCCTAGCCAAAACCAAGAGTCAGATGCCTAACCAACTACATCACCCAGGCACCTCTGTTTAACTTCCTTTTTTTTTCCCCCTTACACAAAAATAAATTTATTTCCTTCGGAAACATCTCCAGAAGTAGAGTACTGGGTTAGAGGGAAACTTTTTTTAAAATTTAAATTCAATTAATTAACATATAATGTATTATTGTTTTCAGAGGTAGAGGTCAGTGATTCATCAGTCTTATATAATACCCAGTGCTCATTACATCAAGTGCCCTCTAATTACCCCATTCCCCCACCCTTCTCCCTTCCTGCAACCCTCAGTTTATTTCTTATGATTAAGAGTCTCTTATGGTTTGTCTCCCTCTCTGATTTTGTCTTGTTTTATTTTTTTCTTCTCTTCCTCTATGATCTTCTGTTTTGTTTCTTATATTACATATATGAGTGAAATCATATGATGATTTTCTTTCTCTAATTGACTTATTTTGCTTGGCATAATACCCTCTAGTTCCATCCACATCAATGCAAATGACAAAAATTCATATTTTTGATGACTGAGTAGTATTCCATTGTGTATATATGTGTATGTGTGTATATATGTATATGTATATGTGTATATATATATATATATATATATATATATATATATATATCTCCATTCATCTGTTATTGGACATCTGGGCTCTTTCCTCTATGCTTTTAAGGTAGGGACTGACAACACAGATTTAACAAGAGGGGCACTGAGAAGCTCAGTCAGTTAAGCGTCTGCCTTCGGCTCAGGTCATGATCTCAGGGTCCTGGGATCGAGCCCTGCTCAGTGGGGAGCCTGCTTCTCTTTCTCCCTCTGCCTTCCCCCACCATGCTTGCACTCTCTCAAATAATAAAATCTTAAAAAAAGAGAGGGACAGAGAGAGAGAGAGAAAGGTAGATTTAATAGGAGAAAAGCATGTGCATGAAAGCCCTCATGAAAAAATTTATACCTAAAGAAGTGAGGAGGCCTAAGCCCTTACATACTAGATTGAACAAAGAGTAGCAATTGTGGAAAAGTAACTCAAATATATGGAGACTGAAGGAACTTATTTTAACAGCCTGGACACCCTTCTCTGGTGATTAAAAATGTTTCTTCCTCCTGGCACAAGGAAGGCACCTTTCCTGTGGGAATTCTATCTCAAGCTTTCAGGGGGGAAAAAAAGGAAACTCAGAGTGCCCTTCTTGGATCTGCTGTTTCCAAGTGCCTCTAGTTCAAAGTAACAGATATGCCAAAGCAGCATATTTGGGGAGGCATGTCCTGAACTTTTTCAGTACCACCTATTCTGCTGGAACTATATGGTCCCTTCCAAATTTCTTTTGTACAGTTCCAGCGTACTGTGATTCATAGACTAATGCTCAGGCTTGGGAGTCAGAGATATGAGTTTGTATTTCAATTCCACTGCTTACAAGTTAAGTAGTTGGCTTTTCTAAGCATCCTTCTCTTCCCTGATAAAGGGGGAGGCCGTAAAAACATATGCACTGCATAGCAGAGAGTTCTAGGAAGCCTGAGACTGCCGTCATCGTTAGGTGTCTGGGAACTTGTCTGGTATTTGGGAGGGTTCCCACTGCTCCCAAAATGAGAAGCATGGTTCATTGTGCCTAAACTGTTCATAAAACGATGAGGTTTATGCTGAACCTCTGTTTTTCTTTTGGGAGTCTGAAATTCCAGCACAGGCTAGGCAGAGAGTGCCCACATGACCAACTCCCCATAAAGACCCTGAGGCCTAGTCTCTAATGAGCTTCCCTCACACTTAGTCTGTGTCCTCACAATTCAGTTCTGGGGGAATTAAGCACATCCTGTGTGACTGAGGACTTTTGGAAGCTTGCACCTGGTTTTCTTCACATTTACCCCATGTGTCTTTTCTCTTCATTGATTTTGCTTTGTACCCTTTTACTGTACTAAATCTGAGCTTTGGGTAAGATTGTATGCTGAGTCTTATTTTCCTCCCAGTCACTGAAACAGGGTGTGTGTGGCGGGGAGGGGTGGGTTTGAGGACTTCTGTCTTTGGTCAGGCTACTATAAGAAAATACCACAGAGTGGATGGCTTATAAACAACAGGAATTTATTTCTCCCAGTGCTGGAGGCTGGGATATCCAGGATCAGTTTTGCTCAGGTGAAGTTGCTCTCCGGGGTTCACAGTTGGTGACTTCTCTCTGTGTGCTCACATGGGGGTATGGGTTAGGGATCTCTATTCTGATCTCTTTTATAAGGTACTCTCCATAGCCCCTAACTAACCAATGGGCACAGTTACCAGGCACAGTTACCAAAAAAGGGAAAATTCCATACCTACCTCAAAATATCCATAAGCTCTTTTATAAAGCCTTAATCCCATTTCTGAGGGTTCCTTCACGACTTAGGCACTTGCGAAAGGCCCCGCCGGCTAATATGATCACCTTCAGCAGTCGTTAGGACTTCATTTTAGCAAACTACTGGAAAACTCCTCTCTTTTCTTCTCTCCCCTTCTCTTTCTGTTCTTCATCAGCAAAGTCCAGGAACCAGCTCAGGGGAGGGTCAGGAAGCCAATCAAGTCAGAATTCTCTGTGGCACATGGGGGAAAAGGAAATGACAGAGATCCTCCAAACATTATTTTTGTTTTCATACACATCCGAATTCGTGTTGTCCATGTCAAAGTAGTCTCCCTCCTTTATTACCAATGCCCCAAGTGCTTTGGGATATTCACTTTTGGGACTGGCTTACAAACTACTGAAATGGAAATCTGCTGCGTGCATCCCTTGTGGTCCCATTGCACAGAATACAGCTCCTACCCAGCACCCCTAAGACGGTCAGGATTTACCTTTTTTTTTTTTTTTTTTAAGGATTTACCTCTTTAATTGTCACAGACCTCCATTGCTCTGAGCTGGGAGAATGGAGGGGCTCATGGCCAGCCTCAGGCCTACTGGTGACAATCAACCACGCCCAAAGGCCCCTGGCTATAGACATAGGTTGGCACAGGAGAAGGGTGAAGGAGGAAGGAAGAAAAGAAAAAATACAGAGAGAAGAGCAAAACGGGTAGGGGTCAGAAGGAGAAGGCAAAATAGAAGAGAGGAAAGAATAAAGAAAGTAAACCCTTCTCGAAAAGCAGAGGAACAATTTATGACTCAGATTCTCCAACCTCTGAATGCAGCTAAGTCTGTTACTTTGGTTTATGGCAGGTTCCCAGCCACTTGGTGAAAGGGGCTGGGAGTGGGTGGGAGGAGGAGGTGGGAGGGTGTGAAGAGGGGCTGCCCAGAGACACTGGTTTGGAGTTTTATTATTCACTAAGAAGTTGCTCTGTTGATGATTAAACTTTGCTCTCAGAAGGTGGGGCTGTGAAGCAAGCTGCTCACTCTATCAATAGAGAAATCGATGTGTCCTTTCTTTTCAAAGTGCTGAAGCCATTATCTGGGGTGTGACAGTTGACTACAATAGAATTAATTGTCATATCACAAACGGTGAGTTGGGGAATGAATGAGTGAACCAAGTGGGTGGACAGGCCTATTATAACTGAGAATACAGTTTGATTAATAGAAGGAAAGGCTGAAGAACAAAAAAAAAAAAAAAAAAGGAAAAGACTACTTAAAAAAACAGGGAGAAAAATTGAGAACTTAAAAATATGTTGTAAACAATGTGCATAGTGATATAAAGAGAGAAAAAAATTCATGCTTTTTTTCTCACCCACACTTTTAAATTTCACTGGTTGGGGGGGACCTGGGTGGCACAGTTTCAGCTCTTGGTTTTGACTCAGGTTAGATCTCAGAGTTCTGAGATCAAGTCCCAAGTCAGGGGCCGAGATCAGCCAGAGTCTGCTAGAGATGGTCTCCCTGCCTCTCTCTCAGCCCCTCCCCTCCCTCTCTCCCTCCCTCTCTCTCAATAAATAAATAAATAAATAAATAAATCTTAAAAAAAAATAAAATAAATTTCACTGATGGAATAGACAAAAATCCTGCCTACATGTGGCTGCAGTGCATATGTGTGTGTTTGTATAAAAACAATTTAAGTTACGGAGTTAAATACCTAGTGCTATTTCATGCTGTATCTTGGCCTCTAGAGTGTAAAATAGGTTAGGTCACGAATGATGGACCCAGATGCTACTACCAAATAATTTTTACCTGTAGCTCTAATGTAAGTTTTGAAAACAAAAACATATTGTGCACTTGTATAAAATCTTGTTGGAGTTTTTTTTCCATCTTTTCTTTCCCATACTAACACCCAGAAGTAAGCTGCCTAAGGAATTAATCTGAATGTTTTGACATCTTGTATGTTCATTTTTTCAGAGATAGTCTTTGCTATTGAATCAGAGATATTGAAGTCCCTGATAAAGAGATTACTTATTACTTATTTATAAATGTTATAGATATTATACTCAACACTTTAATATAAGAAATTTGTTTTTATAGAATAGTTTGAAACCAGGATTACTTGGCAAAAACAGATTTTACAAAGGAGTGGAAGTGGTAATCTACTCTAATGATAATTGAAAAGGAAATTGTTCTTGGGTGGATATAACATATTCTAGTCTTTTCAAAAGTTTTTTAAATTTATTTTTTAAGATTTTATTTAATTGGGGCGCTGGGTGGTTCAGTGGGTTTAAGCCTCTGCTTTCGGCTCAGGTCATGATCCCAGGGTCCTGGGATCAAGCCCCACATTGGGCTCTCCGCTCCGCAGAGAGCCTGCTTCCTCCTCTCTCTCCTTGCCTGCCTCTCTTGCCTACTTGTATGTAATCTCTGTCTATCAAATAATTATTATTTGTTATAATATTATTATATTAATATAATAAATATATTTATTTTTATATATAAATATAATAAATATTATTATTATTATTAAATAAATCTTAGAAAAAAAAGATTTTATTTAATTATTTGACAGAGAGAGAGAGTACAAGCAGGGGGAGCAGGAGCAGGGAGCCTGACTTGTGGCTCCATCCCAGGACCCAGAGATCACAACCTGAGCTGAAAGCAGACACCCAACTGACCAAGCCACCCAGGCACCCCAATGCTAGTGTTTTTTAAATTAATAAGTTGGATATCTTAAGAGAAATACAAAAGATTGCAAAAAGTCCATGCATACATTGAAATGTTTTTTACTGGCTTTCACTTCATAAAATGAAAATTTCTAATAAACTATGAAAAATACAATCTTACTACACTTATCGTCTTTGTACCCTTATACAGATGGTTCCCTACTTCTAATGGTTCAGCTTAATGATTTTTCAACTTTATGGTGGTGCAAAAGCAATATGCATTCAGTGGAAACCATACTTTAAATTTTGAGTTTTGATCTTTTCCTAAGCCATCAATACTCTTGATTCTATTTCATGCTGCTGGGTGGAGGCAGCGAGCCAGAGCTCCCAGTCGACAGGTAATCACCAGGGTCAACAATTCCCAACCATTCCGTCCATATACAGCCATGGTATTTTTCACTTTCAGTACGTTATTCAATAAATTACATGAGATACTCCACACTTTATTATTAAAATGGCTTTATGTGAGATTATTTTTAAAGAGATTTTATTTATTTATTTGCCAGAGAGAGAGAAAGAGCACAAGCAGGGCGAGCAGCACGCAGAGGGAGAAACAGGCTCCCCGCTCCTGAGCAAGGAGCCTGATGTGGGACTCAGTCCCAGGACCTTGGGATCATGACCTGAGCCAAAGGCAAATGCTTGACAGACTGAGCCACCCAGATGATTTTGCCCAACGCAGGCTAATGTAAGTGTTCTGAGCACATTTAAGGTAAGCTAGGCTAATCTATGATGTTCAATAGGTTAAGTGTATTAAATGCATTTTTGACTTAAAATATTTTCAACTTGTGATGGGTTTATTGGGACACTGAGTTTTGTTATGCTTATCTAAAGTAGATCACAATTCTGGTTGCATATTAGAATTATCTGGGGAGTTTTTATTTGTTTGTTGTTTGCTTGCTTTTTAAATCCCACTGCCCAGATAGCAGCCCAGACCCATAAATCAAAATCTCCCAAGGATGGAGCATGGTGGTTTTAAAGTATACCAAGTGATGCCAATGTTCCAGCAAAGTTGTGATCCACTCACTTAAGTAGTCCCTGATCAACTTCATTCTCATCATCACCCTGTTAAAATCATTCCCTCCTCAGCCCTAAAAGGAGAGCACATAGCAAATTGTATCATTGCCGCTGAAGTCCTTGTTTCACCGTTCTTCAATCTTCAGCACCTTACGGGTGAAACAATGCAATGACAGGAAGAACACACAAATTCCCAACCAACGCCATGGAACGAGGTTGCCACCATTTTAAAGATAGCAGATTCCTCCAGAGCATAGAGAGGGATGATGTGACGCATTTAGTTCCACTGCACAGCTCTGAGTCACCTGGCACTTGGCCAGTCAAAAGTTTCAGAACCTGATGTTTCAGATTCTTATCCAATAGATATTTTTATCCTGGGAGCCTGACTGAGGATGCAGCTGACTGAATCAGCCTGGGGCTTCTCTTCGGGAAGCGGTGGGAAGCCACTTCTGCTCCTTGCTTATGTAACCATATGTTGCACAAGGCTGACCCATGCAATGTGATCCAAACATTATTTTTGTCTCCCTCCATCACTTTAAACTAAATTCAGTGGAGATCAATTTCTCTTGTCCATGAATAAAGTCCTTCTTGCATCACTCTTGGTGTTTCATTGTAAGTCAGTCTCATTTTAGAACCTTAATATATTCAGCCGCATATACTTATCAAAAATCCAAACTTGAAGTCGGGGTTAAACCATCACCCCTTCTCCAGCCATAGTGTGCTTCCCAAGATTGTGGTGGGGCATAGTTTGTGGTCCTTCTTTTCTTGCCTTTCTCCCAGTTCACCTGTGCTACCTGTGATTTCTCCCTGGCTGGGTCAAAGTAGGGCCTTCACTTGGATGACCCTGGCAGTGGTTAAAGATGGAACCCGTGGATGGGGTTGGCATGTGGTAGCAGTTGATTCTTTTCTCCTGTGGGAATTCTGTGGGTCCTTCAGAGGTTTCTTGTTGCTCTTGCAGCTCCCTTGATCTGGGATGATTGATCTTCATTCTTGGTGGCTACTTATGACACTTTCTACACTCTGAGGTAAAGACATTTTCTTCACCTATGACACTTTTCTTCATCTGAAAAGAGGAGGCTTTTTTAGTTGAGGTCTCTGTGCCCCTCCATGCAGCTCTATTGGACCAAGAAGACTCTCACATTGTTCCTCTTCCTGCCCCACGGTGGTCCTTATCAGCCCATGATCTGGGGTCAGGCCATCTCCATGCAGCAGGGCCCTCCTGGCTCCACCATTGAGGCACCTGCCTTTAGAGTCCCGGGTGAGAGTCAGATATCATTCCCAGGCCACGTGGCCTTCCTCAGGCCTGATTGAGGGACCAGTTCTCTTTGTCTCTTGATCACAGGCAGCACTTCAAAGCTGTCCAAGTAGTTGCCTTGGAGCCTCCATCTTTAAGACCCACCCCCACTGTCTAAGAGGTACACTTCACTATCTTAGGTCAATCTTTCTAGAAGCAGAGCCTGAAGTGAGGATTCTTGTTCAAGTGATTTATTGAAAAAATGTTCTCATTAGAAAAGTAGTGGCAAAAACTGGATAAAGCTTGGGGAAGGTGGAAGGTAAGCAAGAATGTAACCCCAGCTGGAGATTAGTTTCAATCTGACCCCAGAGGGGAAACCCTACAGCTCAAAGTACATCACAAAGATAGTCCCACCTTGAGGCAAGGAGTTCAGTTTATATTCTCCTGATAGTTGGGCCAAGGTTTGCTGAGGTGCTTATGGTGGGGGCATTCAGGTGGTAGGTGCTATCTGGTTGAGGGCAATTCTCAGGAGAAGGAGGCAGCTGGATGTTGTTATGGGTGGGGAAGCAGGGGCCAGTTGGTCAAGGGAATTTGGAAGGGCCTTAACAACATTCGCTACACCCATCCTATTCCCTCTGTCTCAAGATATATTCCTCCTTAATCTTATCTTGATCTCCTGGAGCAGTTTTAAATGGACTAATTGGGAAAAGGAGTGTCTGTCTCTTTCACTTTAGTATCTGATATCTATCGTCTTGCTTCTTAGTTGAAAGAAAGGCCAGAAGCGTTCCCTTCTAACCTTCTCTTACTCTGAGGAGTGTTCAGCTGTATGATACCAGTGACCACAGAGCTCAACTCCTTCTTCCTACAGAGAGCCCAGAATGGTGAATGAATTTAAAACCATGTTTGGCAGCTTCCCTGCTAGCTATGATGTATTTGTTGTGCTTTCTCTCCGCAGACCCTACTTGAAATATAGCTGGTGAGAAAAGGGAGTCCTCTATGTCCTTGAAATCAAATACAGTAACTAGAACAAACCCGTATTAGCAAGCATATTAAGTAAACTGGACTAACAAGGCACAGAGGACAACTTTTAGAGTATCCATGACTATAAGGCTAGAACTGTTTTTTGGAAATCTTACTGGGGCATTGAGGAGCTGTAGAGAGAGTAACAGAGAGGAGAAACCATGATCCAGCGTGACAGAATCTCACCCATATCACCCATATGGCTTCTTCCAGAGAAGCCATAAAATGGCTGGAGTTAAAGAGGGGTGAGGAGTGACACAGGGAGCTGAAAGAATCAGCTGGTTTCCCATGCCCATTTCTTCCTTTTTCTTCCCTGTTACACAACAGAAGAGTCCCATAGTCTGGTATGACAATAACCACCCAGGTCTGGGTGATGGTGACAGTCTAGTTTGCTGAGTCCCATAGCCAGCCACGTAGATCTATCTTACCCACCTGGTTGGTCCCTATAGGTAACTGGGTTTGTGGCCTCTCAGTTATAATATTTATCCAGAGTCACACAGCAAGTGACATATTTGGGTAGGCTCCCATGCCAAAATTGAAACTTAGTAGTCACTGACAGGAAAATTATAGAGGGGCCAGGACCTACAAGGACTCCCCGCCTGGTCCAGAAGTGTTTGATGTTGAACCAAACTGGGATAAGTATTCAGCCAGTCTGGCCAATCATAGTTCTGGTCAATGTAATGAAGAGAAAGGTGTTAGATAGTAAACCCAACTGGTCTGCAATACCAGTTCAGAGTCTTGGCAGAGTCAGTGGCAAGCCACTGGTTGCCATTAGAAAAATTTGGCATGAATTAGCAAGGCCCCAGGGCTGGCAGTGGGGAGTAGGATCCCAATCCCAGCTTGGGGGAAATGGAGCACTGGTCAGAAAAAGGCAGAATTCAGTCCTGGAAGAAGAGCTGTAAGATCAGGAGAGATCTGAGGTCAGAATAATAATACCAGGACATTGCTTGAACTGGGACTAACGTCCCCACAACCCTCAGAGGTGGCTGACCTTTGGCAGAGTCACCTGAACTCTGCAAGTACTTCCTTGCTGAGGTCTTAGAGGTCGGAGTGGGGGCCGGAGGGATCAGTGAGAGCTTACTGTGAAGGCAGGAGTGTTTCCCCCCAAGACAGAGATACATTTCCTGGAGCCCCTTTGCCAGGCATCTCCTCCACATCTCTCATTCACCTGCAAACTCAACTTCACTGAGTAGAAAACTGACTTTGCCCTGAGTTTTCACTCCTTCGTTTCATATTTCTAATACCAAAGCTGGAACAAAACAAGGGGAGAATTCTGAGAATTCTTTGGCTTGACAGCAGGTGGAAAAATGAAGCCCACAATGCTGTCAAGTACCATGTGAAACAACAATGGCACTTGGCAGCTGTTACTTTTAGTGGGCACTAAGGTTGATGAAAGAGCACAGTTGTACAAAAAGAGGGGGAAGTAAGTGACAGCTATGGAGACAGCTGGTGAAAGACTTGTCTCTGCACATACAGATACAAAGTTTTACTGGAATACATTTGAAGGTGACCTTCTTGGATAATCGCGCCTCACTGTGTACTGACTTTAGTTTCCAGAGTGTTTCTTTTTGTTAAATAGTGGAATGGATAAGTTCTTTAATCTGGGCAAAAAACAAAACCCTTATAAGGTCATCCAGGCTGAACGCATAATAATTACCTATATTTTCTGGGTCCTTGCTACTAGCCAGGTGCCAAGCTAGCTGCTTCATGTCTCGCTTACTTATCACAACAACCCCAGGAGGTAAGGACTATTCTGGTCTCTATTTGCATGTGAGGAAACCGGAAGCTTAGAAAAGTGAAGTGAATTACCCGCATACGCAGCACAGGTGAGAAGTAGAGCTTGATTCAAAGCATCTTGGCCGGTCCCCAGAGGAAGAAAGTGTGTAAGTCCTTCCCAGTGGTACAGGCCCTGATGTGGCCTCTTTGCTAATTGGCCACCCAGCATCCATCCTCACAAGAATCTCACACTTACTCAGGATGACAGTACTGGGGAACTTTAATCTACCAGTGTAGTTTTGCTGGCCCCAAGGAATGACTCCCCTGTGCCCATGCCCTTTGCAAGGAGACTCATAATAATAACCAAGAGGACAGCCAAGCATATAACTAACATTTGGTCAGTGCTTATGTGTTAGGTACTATTCCAAGCCCTTTACATGGATTTTGACATTTTGTTGGTTACCTAGTTATTCATTTATTAATAAATTGGTTATGTAGAATTAATGTTTTTCCATGTAAACCATATTTTAAATATAGGCATATAAATACAAAATACACATATTATATATAAATACATATAAAATGCTGAAGTACCCAGCTTATCCACTAAAGCACTATTTAATCCCTAATAACGTGAAACCAATGTGCTAGTTTGAGTCTGAGATCCTGGGAGTCGACAGTCATTTGATAAAGCAAGAATATGAAGATAGAGAATACTTTTAAGCTGGACAGTTTTGAAATAAATATATTAGGGATCTTGACAGTCTCCTATCCCTCTCTGTGTCTCAGTGTTCTCTGATCCCCTCATCCCTTGCCCCACACCCATTGTCCTCATGTGGCACAGGTCCTGAAGTGTGATACACAACATTGATCAAACTCCTTCCAGGTGCCTCACGATTCAAACCTGACTTCAGTCAAAATTTGCCTTTTCTCACTGTAGAAATTTGAGATTGCTTTTTGGAGGAATATAATGTCTAGTCAGGGCCTTGTGGGAAAGAGAAGCGGGAAAGACAGCCCAATCCTTTGGGAGCCAGGGGTCACAGTATCCTGAAATGGGCATGCGCTCAATGGAGGTCCCTTCAGGAGTCTGGTTTCTGCCTCTCCTGCCTCCTCCCCGCTGACGACAGAGGTTCCTTGTCCACTACGGAGTCCGAGGATCCTCTGTATCTTTCAGACATATTTTCTACAGTAGCCTCAGTGGAAACTTTGGAGGTAGGAAATCGTAGTACTTTTTCAAGTACTTTCAAGTACTTTTTCAAGCCAGTTTGTCTGATATGTAGTAAAAGTAGGAAAAGCTTTAAACACTGGTCACCCCAGCAATTCCACACTTAGGAGTGGTTTTTCAGCAATGAAGGAAGAAACACACTAAAATGTTTGCCAAAGTGACATATTTTTTAAATATGGAAAACAGGCAACAACCTAATTTTCCCAAATAGAGGGTCACTGGAGTTTTTTCATTATTTCCCCAAAGTGTTATTTAGAAAAGGAATTTCTAGAAATTATCCTTAAAGCCTGGAGGGGAAGGTGGGGAACCCCTCCCCCCCATTTCTTAAATAATGTGTAACATTTTTGGTGGAGTTTGTTATTTCTTTGTTTTACAGTTGTGGCTTACCGAGGGCAGGCGCTGGGGCAGCCTCCTTAGATGCAGGCAGCAAAGGAGTACATTTTCTGTAAAGGACTTATAAAATAATACCTTGAATAATCAGTTTGAAAGATAGGTCTGCTTTTTGTTATCGTGTGCTGGCTATTCTAAGCAATGTCAGTGATAAAATGTTCTTCCCCACAAAAGCCATTTTGTTGGTTTAAGCTTTAAACAATTGCTGTGGTTTACTGTGGGGTTTAAGTAAGTATATGTAAGCTTCGAAGTGGCATATCTTGCTCTTGCCTTTAATAAGCCTTGTATATTAAATGGGGGTTAATTTGGAGAACTAGCAATTACTCAGTGGCTGCCTTTCTATCCCCCACCCCCCACCACCGTCCCCTCCATCCCCATGGATTCATTCACAGAGTCTTTTCTGTGATTCAGCCACAGACTCTTGTGAGAATACATTCTGAATTGTTCAGAATTATTTGAACTCACTTCAGGTGCATTTTCATGTCTCCATCCCCTTTGGTACTACACATCTCTTCATTTAAACGAGTAGACTTGAAAGAAATAATCATAGCATGGTGACTTCAAAAACAAACAAAGTGAAGTTGTCTCACTTTAATTCTGACATTCTCTGTGACCACTCTGAGTTTGTTATTTGTATCTAAATTTTAAAAAGTGATAATGAGCATAAAATGCAAAGTGTGATATTTTTGTTTAGTAAGTGCAAATTTTACTTGAAGCATGAAATACTTTGCTGAATTTAAAGTGGGTTTAAAAAAAAAAAACAAACACCTGAAACTTACTCTTCTTTTTCAATTATTGTTTGTTTTAAACCTAAGGAAAAAAATCAAGAAAAGAATTAACATTTCTGATTATTACATGCCTATTACTAAAAATAACTTTGTCTTATACAAGAGGGCCTTAAAAACTCATCTGCTTCAAGTATCAAATATCCTAGGTGTGTCATGGCTTGGGGGGAAAACCTACTAAGAAACCAAGTGTTACTAAGATTTCTCTGAGACTTGTGAAGATTGTTGGTGGGAAAGCAAATGGCCACTGTGTGTGTGTTAGTTTTTCCAGAAAAGAAGTCCAGGGCACATGGATATGTAATCATAAATTCCTTCCTCTTGCACAGTTTGTCCCTAATAGCTCACATGACACCCACCTACCATCATGGAAGATAGCAGTACTCCTGAGCAATTTCCAGACTTTCAAAAATAAGCACTGCTTTAGAAGCCGAGTTATTTAAGGATACCAAAAGCACTGAGGGAAACATCTAACATCTACCATATTCATGAGCAGACAGATCTCAAAGCAACCTATTATTAAGGTAGTAATCTAGCATCCTAGAAGAAGCACAGATTTTGGAGAACACCTGGACTTTGGTCGTGGCCCTACCAAAATAATTTGCTATTAATTCATCCAAAATGTTTACTGATTCTCCACTGGGGAAGTGCTGGGAATACAATGATATACAAGACAGATATGGTCTTATCCCAAAGTAAGGGTACTCCCCACCCGAGGCCTCCGGGGGGCGGGGTTGGGGGAGACAACACACAAATGGATGAAACACTTATTTGTTCTTTTCAGTTCCAGGAAGGAAACAAATAAATGGCTCCCTATTGCTCCTAGGATAAAGAAAGAAATTCTTAATATGGTCCCCACCATTCTCTCCAAGTGCATTTACCACTTCTCCCTGTCTCCTCCAGCCACAGCCTCCTTTTAGTTCCTCAAAAGCACCAAAGCCTTCCTGTTTTAGGACCTTGACTTATATTGTCCGCCTACACTCTACTCTGCCTCAGTTAGTTCCTAATACAACCTTGGATCTCAGGACAAATATGTTGGCAGAAAAACTTCCCTGATGTCTACCTACCTACATATCCACTCCACATCCCCCACCCCAATAATCAGTCACCAGCTCATATATTCCCCATAGCACCCTGGGCTTTTTCTTCATAACCCTAATTATTGATTTGTCTGTGTAATCATTTGGTTAACATCCATGTTCTCTCCCACCATAATGTGCTGCCACTAGACTGTAAGATTCATGGGGGCAAAAGTTCTTCTCTGACTTGCACCATTGAATTCCCAGGTCGTAGCACAAAAGATGCTTGTGGAATGAATGAATGGAGGTAGGCATAGGTGAATATGAGTATGTGATCAAACTAAAAAACCTTCCACCAGGGATGGGCCTTAAAAGAATTCTTCTATGAGGAAAGCCTGGCTGTCCAAAGAACTTCCTCATTTCTACTCTCCTTTGACTGGCCTGGCCTGTCAGGTTACTGTTGTTTTGAGTTTTTGCTTTTATGAGTACCCTCCCTCCCATTTTCTTTTTACTTTCTTCTACTTCTTAATTACATTTACCTTATTTTTTTTTTCTTTTTATGATTTGGGCTTTAGCCCCATCTTAATTTTATAGCTTTCCATTCCAAAGCTTTTATCTCTATTTCACTCGCCCTCAGTCCTTTCAAAAATTATAAATACTTATTTTATTGTATTTTTATTAGTTAATCTTAATTTGGGATATTTGGCTCTAGTCTTACCTCCTATTTGTCTCACTGCTTTTAGTTTTTTCTATATCCCATTTCAAATATAATTTTAAAATAGGTGTGGTGTTATTTCTCATAATCTATTTTTAATTTGTTAATTTGCTTATTTTTAATAGATTAAAGCATCATTTGATCATCGAACCTTTCTTTTTGGAACTTTACTCCATTTGTTCTCACTTCCTTCTTTCTTTCCTTCCTCTCCTTCAACCCACTGCTTCCCTCAGCACCCTTTATCCCATTTCCACTTTCCCACTTGTATTTACATCAGCTAAAAATTTAGAAGTTAGAGGAATAGAAACAGCAGAGAGAGTTTGCTTTATGAACATGGGAGGATAGCTCTCTCTTCCCTACCAGTTTTCCCTGCATCAGCCTCAGCTTTGTTAGGGATGGTTCTCCCCAGAACCCCATTACAGAAGATTTGGTGAATTCAGTTAATTCTATTAGGGGAATAAGCCTTGTTTGGTAGCTGGAATATTTGATTTACAGGAACAGTGTTGCTTATTAATCCCTCACCATCTATCTAGTCCTTAGGTGTGGAATTAAGGGGAACTATGCCAGCTCCATGCCCAGGAGAAATTTCATCCCTGGAGGGGATTCTAGAGGTGGACATTCTCCAGGTCTGATCCTGGTGAGGTGTTGACAGTAAATGCTGGTAGGATGTTCCAAAGTGGGGAATCCACAGCCAGTGCTTTGGTATCACCTTAAACCAGCTTGCATTCATCATTCTACCAAGGATGTTTCCCTTCTTCCCTTCTTGCCAGGTTGAGAGGAGTATCTTCCTCGGTTCTGACTAGTCTCAACTTTCTTCCTTGTCCTGAGGGCTAGTGGAAGCTAGAGAGTCTGAGCTGAGGGCAGTCTCACAAACAGAGTTTTAACTAAGAGAAGAAGACTCATTTCTTTGCTTCAGAATTAGTTTAAATTTTAAATTCTGTACCTGGTCATTGAGGCCTTCTTAGAGGAATGGATTTCTAGGAGGTAATAGAAAACCCCCTCACTATCTGTTCCTAGGACATGGGTCTCTTCAGCATTCTAAGAAAAGTCCTTGCACCAGGGATTTAGGCTGAGTTAGTAGGATCTTTTGTCCATCACTCCAGGGGAGAGTTAGCTGGCACTCTGAGGGAGCAGGATCCCTGAAGGCCATGCCGACCATATAATCACACCCCATCCTCTCTCCTCAAATCTAACATTGGGTTCCTTTGTAGGCTTCTGTTCTCTTTTTCTCAGTGTGATCTGCTCCACTCCACACTCATTGGATAGTCTAAATCCCTTCCCCCTCAGATTCAAGAAGAGAAGCACTCTTATGGTGTAGACCCTCAGGTTCTCACTGTCTGTTGATTCTTAAGAACCTTCCTTTGAAAATCCTCCTTTGACCCGCTCATCACCTAGCCCCATTCCAACACCAGTGATCTGGAACTGCAGAACCAATTGAATTTCCTTAACTTTAAAATGGGGATAAGGTCTACCCCTTAAGGGTTCTTCTAAGGACTGTATAATATATTTACACAAAGCAGCTGATGTGTATATATACCAGTGTCTGGCATATATGAGAGGTGGTTAATAAAAGTTAGCTATTTTTACTATTGGATTTATCTCCTTGCCTTTTAGAAATAGATTCATCAAATCCATAGATCTATAGTTTCTGGCACAGAAAAATATATTCAATACAATCTAGAAATCTTTCCAGGAAGCTGAGCCCTGTCTCATACTGAAAATAATTGGTTGGGTTAGTCCTACATTTTCTTTTTTAAAGAATTGAGTTTTAATCCCAGTTTAAGCAAATAGGAATTTCTCTTACTTCCCATGTTTGAGTCTATGCTGATATGCTATATCCATTGGCTGAGACAGTCCAAATGTTATGGTAGGACTTAGGTTCTAAAAGCAAAGGCCCTAGAGCACTTTCCGTGAGAGAAGTGTGTTAATCCTTGTATGCTGGCCCATTTATATATGAAAAATTAACCCACCAACATGATTTACTCCATTAGATACCCTCCATTTCTTCCTCAACCTAAAATCAGATTGATCATTACAAAAATCTAAAATTTTAATTTGTCAGAATTTTATTTGAACAGGGAAGTAGACATTTAGTGTTTTAGGGTATGGATTAGATGCATACTTTTAGAGAACAAGTCATAGGGAAGCCCATAACCACTTAAACTTGCTGTAAGTCTAAAACCCGTCTAGGTCAATTTGAGCAGAGTAGGCCTGGAACAAAAGTTCATTTCTAGAAGACTGAGATTGCTTTTGAATTGTGGTTATTATTATTTTTTATTATTTACAGTAAACTTTATTTTCATTGGTATATCATTTGACATAATTTCAAAGCAGGTCAGTGCTCTAAGATGAGCCAAAGAACAGAGAACCTAAAGCTCATAAAGGATGTTTTTCACGCTCTTCTGAGTAGGGCATGGGGTTTCAGGGCCCCCAATGTTGATACCTAACATTTTACCCCTTTAGACTTCACCTATAGATATAGAAAGAAGAGATAGTATCAACATACAAGAATCAAATGGTATGAGAGTATAATAAAAAGCTCTTGGGTTATATACCACCCATCTTTTTAAGGTTATAATGATAATGACTGATTTCTTCTCTTGGAAAGTTCAATTTGTTTTGTTTTGTTTTGTTCTAAGTAAGATGTCAGAATACGTGAAGATGCTATACTTGTGTATCTTAATACAGTAAAAATAATGAAAGTTTTTAAAGTCTTCATGAGTCTAAGCTGGGCCATGACTATTACTGTAGAGTCTATTCAACATACTAATTTCAAGTTTGGTGATCATCAATAAACTGGCACCTGTGATTAAACCTGAGGAGTAATTTGGCAGAATGTACCAAAATTTGAACATACACATACTCTATAACTTAGCAATTCTGCTCGTAGGTAAAAACCCAACAAAAATGCATACATATATATGCACCAAAAACATGCTCAATAATATTCACAACAACACTATCTGTAATAGCCAAAAGCTGGAAATAATCCAAATGCCTATCAATAGGACAATGGCTTAACAAATTATAGCTTATTCATAAAATTTAATGCTACCTGAGAATGAGCTCTTTACAACTACCTGGAATAACATGGGTGAATCTCATAAGTTTACTTCTGACTGAAAGAAGCTCAGCACACAAAAAAGCACATACTGGATGATTACATTTACATAAACTTCCAAAACAGGCAAGACATAATCTAGTGTGAGAAATATACATAATGGTTGCCTTTGGGGGAAGAGTATTAACTAGAAGTGCTTGTAGGGCATTGGTAAGATACTGTTTTTTTGTCTCAGGTGCTGGTTGCATGGGTGTGTTTATTTTGTGAAAACTCAACAAGCTTGGGTACTTAGCTGGCTCAATTGGAAGAGGGAGCAACGCTTGATCTTGGGTTGTGAGTTCGAGCCCCATGTTGGGGGCAAAACAAACGAACAAAAACAAAACAAACAAACAAACAACGCCCCCCACCAAACCTCCAACTCATCAAGCTGTACACTTGATTCATGTATGAACTTTCCTGTATATGTGCTGTATATGTGCTACACTACAATAAAACTAAGAAAAGGCAAGGGCCAATGACTTTGGTTGGGGTAAGTGGTTGTCCTTTGAGCTCAGGAATGGAGAAAAACAAAATGTATACAGACATACACACTCAAAACAAAATGTAAGATGTACACTAAACATCAGTAAAGGTTATCACTGGATAATTGGATCAAGGGTAATTTTTTTCACCCCTGTCTTCCAGCCCTTTCCAGATCCTTTTTAAGGAGTCGGTATTCGTTTTGCCATTGAAGGAGAAGCAGAACCCTAGGAGACCCTTAAGGCATTGGATCAAACTGCTGATAGTGAGCTCTTCCTTGTTGCAAGAAATAAGTCATCTCTTCTTCCTTATTGCAAGAAGTGTGGATTTCATTCAAACCCTCTGTGTGCCTTCCAGGACTGTTGGGTAAGACAGTTTAGAGTTAACTTTATTTGGAAATATAGATATAACTATAACTGTATTTGGAAGTTGGAGAGTTATAAGAAATAAATAGATATTAACCTGCAAGGAAGGAGTATGGGAATATCAGGAAAGGCTTCCTGATTTGATCTGGGGGTCAGGAAGGAGAAGGAATTTGTGAAGCATAGTGGGAGAAGGGATAAAGGACAGGAGGGTCATGGTAGACGGAGTTACACGGGTAAGGCATGGAAAACAATGACATGTTTATGGACCAGAACGAGTTTGGCATCATTGGGGAAGAATGAAGGGACAGGAAACTGGAAAGGAATTGAAGCCCCCCAATACTTATGACTTCATACTCATTCCATATATTGTGTTTGTAGATATAGTTGTAACAGATGCCAAGTATGGTTCCTTGCATCAGGCCTGTGGAAATATATAATAGAAGTCCTAAATTTTTAAATTGTTTTAAAAAAATGTTTTATAGCATATTTATAGCTCACTAACAAAAATAAGTGTTTCTGCATTAGCATTTATACTGGAAGCCCTGAAGTAATCAGCTGGAATGAAACCAGTCTTTATAGAATATTCTTGAACTTTAAATTATTTAAGTTGATGAAAATCCAAGCATGAATATAACAGGTGTTATGCCAAGTACAGAGGATTCTCAAAATCTCTTTCCCTAGAATTATAGAATAACTTGGTACCAACATCAGCATCCTCACATGAAATGAATTTTCAAGGAGATGATATTACATTTGGGTATATTGATATTATAGGATGCCTATTATTATTATTATTATTATGAATAGCTGCAGACACAATGTCTGTGGCCTGTTGCAGAGCAGCTCCCCAGTTTGCCAGAGAACCACTTAAAAATGCATAAATGCTCTTCATGCTAATGGAACAGACATTTTTTTTATCGATTTCCAAAGAGAAGGGACAGATTGAGAGAGAGAGAGAGGTTCTTCTGCCACTTCCCATGGTCCCACAGCAACATAACTAAACAAGTAAAGGCAGTTTGCTCCCTGGGCAACACCAAGCCAGGAAGGAAGATTCAGAGGACATCCACTCTTTCTTCTTACTTTTAAATTACACCAGAAAAGCAGAGGCAAGGAGATGTGCATTCAAATGCACCAGCTTGTGATTGGCTTGGGGGAGGGTGTGGATTTAGCAGTAGAGGCAGTGGCCATGTCCAGCTAGTGACCGCTTCCCCTAACTGACCACTGGCGGCTGTGAATACGAAGGTGACCTCAAGGTACTGTGGTGCAACAGGCAGTCTCTGCCTTCAGATTTCGTTCCTGGCGAGGAAGTCACAGAATGAAACACCCTGGGGCACATTCCTGACGGCACAAAGTGCTACAATTTGAACGGCACAACACACTGTTGCTTTCACTGGTTCCGACAGGAGCAGAAATGGCTGAGTGATCAGACAAAAGGCCTTGGAAAATAAAATGGAAGGGAATTAATCTTGCGCAGCTGCTCAGTGCTGGGTGTAGACTCGGAGTGCTCAGATGTGCTATGGCGACAGCACGGGGCTGGTTATGATTCTGGGATTACCACTTGCTGGCTGTGTGAACTTGGATGGGCTCCTTAACCTCTGTGGACCTCAGTTTCCTCATGTCCCCCCCCAAGGCTGTGTGGAAAGGAAATGAGAATCCATGTTCATGTGGCACACAGTATGTGCTCTGACAAAGTAGGTATTTTCAGTTCTTGTCTTTACTATCATCATTTAATCCTCAAACTAGCATCATGACCCACTTTACAGATAAGAACACTAAGGCTAAGAGAGGTAAAAGATTTACCTGGGGAATATAACTTTGCTACTATGATTCCAGCCCAATGTCATATCAAAATTCATACTCCTTACCCCTCTGGATCACACTGCCTTTATCAGTCAGCTTTGAATAAATACATCACAGAAATGGGAAGCCGCGAAAATGGGCTTGTTTGCAAATATCCATGAGCCAAAAGATGGTATGGTGTGTTAGTGTTCTCCAGAGAAAAAGAAACAATAGGATGTACACACACACACACATTGAGAGAGACAGAAATCTATATATCTATATCCATTGAGATAGAGAAATTTTACGAAATTTGCTTCCACACTTGAGGAGATTGACAGGTCTGAAATCTGCAAAGAAGGCTGGTAGGGTTGCAGGCTGGAGACTGGGGCAGAGTTGATGTTGCAGCTATGAATCTGGAGGCAAAATTCTCTCTTTCCTGGGCCACCTTGATCTTTTTCTTTTAAGGCCTTCAACTGATTGGATGAGGCCTATCCACATTCTGAAGAGTTATCTGCTTTACTGGAAGTTTGCTGGTTTTACTATTAATCTCACCCCCCAAAAGACATGCATCATGTTGAAATCTATTTAACTAAATATTTGAGTACTGTGGCCTAGCCCTGTTGGCACATAAAATTAACCATCACAGGTGGGGAGCAGTGATCTGTGGCAAATATGAACCCCAGAGCCAAAATGTTTGAGCTGAAGTACTATCCTTAACTGACTTAACTCACACTGCCTAGGTTTTGACTGGGTTTTGTTCATAAATTTTTTTTAAGTTATTTATTTATTTATTTGACAGACAGAGATCACAGGTAGGCAGAGAGGCAGGCAGAGAGAGAGGAAGGGAAGCAGGCTCCCTGCTGAGCAGAGAGCCCGATGCAGGGCTCTATCCCAGGACCCTGGGATCATGACCTGAGCTGAAGGCAGAGGCTCAACCCACTGAGCCACCCAGGCGCCCCTGTTCATAATTTTTTTAAACCCGCATACCTTTTCAGCATTTTGGCTAGTTGATAAACTAAGACTATTAAGTCTATTAAGGCTATTAAAACAAAATAAAATAAATAAAATCATAGTGAAAAATGTAGGCTATGGGTTCTAAGCAACAAAGATAAAAAACAGCTTCAGGAAGTGAGGTCCTTTTGCCTGAGTGACTATTTTACCTAATCCAAGCTCGAGGATGAGCCATTATTTTAAAAATAAAGGAAAAGCTTTGTATGTTTCCCTTCTAGTCCTTGTCACTGTGGAACTTACTCATAGCAAGAACAGAGTTAAAACAGTTGTTGAGGGACGCCTGGGTGGCTCAGTTGGTTGGACGACTGCCTTCGGCTCAGGTCATGATCCCAGAGACCCGGGATCAAGTCCCGCATCGGGCTCCCAGCTCCGAGGGGAGTCTGCTTCTCCCTCTGACCTTCTCCTCGCTCATGCTCTCTCACTGCCTCTCTCTCAAATAAATAAATAAATAAAATCTTTAAAAAAAAAAAAACAACAGTTGTTGAGGTTTTGTTTTGTTTTTTTTTTTTTGGTAGATGGAAATTAGTTATTTCCTAGACAAAACTGGAAAGCACTTTTACTATAATCATTCCAAAATACCCATTTCCCCCCGTGGCATCTGCAATAAAATAATTTTGCTGTCTTTCACCTGTGAAAATGGTTCCCCACGTCCTCGGTCAGGATCATGCCTTCCTACCCAGGTTTTCCTCCTAATTTTAAGGTGTTGGAAAAGAGAGAGGTTTGTTTCTCCACCAGCCCTCACCCACCAGACCTGGTATTTGGGAGAAAGCAGTGCTGGACTGAGACAGTGATCTTTACCCAAGGAATCCAGCCGAGATAACTGCCTATGACAGAAACTGCTGGTTGGTCCTCTCACTTCTTAGTAACAGGACCCCAATTTCATTTGGGGTGGCAAAGTGCCCAGTCAAAGGACAACATTTCCTAGTCAGAAGATGAGCCCTGATTTGTCTATTTCCTCTTGCTCCCAGAATGTAGATGTAATGGTTGGCATCCTAGCAGTCATAATGAATTAGGAGGTAACCTTGAGGTTAGCAGTCCCACACAACAGAACTTCATAAAGTTTCTTCATAAAGTCACAGTACCTGCTATAGATTTCCTGCCTCCCAAGTTCTTTTATGTCATAGAAGTAACCTTTGTGTTTTTAAACCACAGTAGTCAGATCTCTTTTTTTCTTGCAACAGTTTTGTCTGTACTAAATCACTAGCCCAGGAAGTAATTAAACATTAAACTTCCTTTACATGTTAATTGAAGGGTAAAAGACCAAAGAATCAATAAAAATTTTTTAAAAGATTTTATTTTCAAGTAATCTCTACACCCAACATAGGGCTTAAATTTACAACCCCGAGATCAAGAGTTGCATGCTGTACTGATTGAGCTAGCCAGGTGCCCCAGAATCCATATAATCCAAATCCATTGGGATTTGATATATAGGACAATTTAAATAACCCAAAGAAAGAAAGAAAGTTGTTGGTTCTTATTACCTATAGCCATAACATAAAGAATCTGTTAGACCTGGAAAAGTTTAGAAATCCCAAACTCACTTTATACTCCACCATTCATTTCACAGATGAGGAAGCAGAGGCCCAACATTTAATCCAGCAAAGATTCTCAATAACAGGCCAAAACCCAAACGCAGATCTCCCAGTACCAATCCATTACCCCATGGTTGTTTTTCACTCTTGATCTACAAATGGAGACATAAACTGACATAATCTGGATATTTTACATAATAGTGAAAGAAACTAGGAACCATTGCACATACTAGAGTAGTGTTCATTTGGATACCATTTTGTCTACTTTGTAATGTAGCTCTGCCCAATTTATGGTTAGAATAATCTGATCTCACACCACAGTGATCATTCCACATTTGAGTAACACAGAGCAGTCCTCACCCAGTGTCTAAAGCCTTTTGATGCCCCACTTTTGGCTTTTAGTGCCAGTTCTTGTTAGCTGGAGACAAATTATCTACAGGCCCAGCAAAGAAAGGGGCCCATTTGGCAACTATTCATCCTTTTCAGATTTGAAGCCATTCTGCGAAGGCATTTTAATTAGGCAGTGGGAGAGCTGCCACATTTTGAAGCAGCTCCTAAATGGGTAGCAGAGAATTTCAAGACCAACTGAAATTCTTGGTGCTTGTGTTGTTTACCATTTAAGACAGCCCCGGTGATCCTTCTGCAGCCCTCCTTTCGTACTCCAGGCTTTGTTAGATTCTGAACGGTTCAGTGATTTCTTGAGGCTCATTCCTAGCAGTTCTCGTTGTGCTTCTGACTGCATGGTTTTCAGACAGAACACGGATCCTTTGATCATACTTTAATGAACTCAAGCTATGTACCATATAAATGGTGATTGTTTTGATTATTATCTCCAGTTTTTCCTCAAGTGCGAAGAGACGACACATTTTAATGGCGGCCTTTATAATTCATGAATTTTAAATGGTTTTTGTTCAATCAAAGCAATAAACCAAAAATCAACAACGTCCTATGTTAATTAACTGCTTGCTTACAAAAAGCTGAACAAGTAGCTCAGTTGTTGAGCGTTATTGTCTCTATTTCACAGTGAGGAAGCTACAGGAGAGAAAGATTAACTCCACCAGCTCATTGAAGACAGGGTAAGAACTCAGAGCCAGAACCCCGATCATATTGTAGCAGTTGTTCAAATGAGAAATCACAGTTTTTATCTCCCGATTGATGTCAAACATTTGGGCAGTATTTATAGAGGCTCATGAGTGAACATCTATCCAAAGGAAGTTTCACAGCTTGGATAAGGAGAAGTGGAACGTGGCCAGGTGATAGAACAAAGAACTGTGGACCCGAAATTCGGACTTGATTTCTGTCCTGAGCTCTGCACCTGACAACTGCTGTGACCTTGAGCAAGTCACCCCACGTCCCTGGGCTTCCAGTTCCTCACCCACAAAATAAAGTCTCAGCATCAACAGCCTGTTATCAAAAGAAATATTTTGCAAATCCCAGTGTACAAAACAGATAAGAGCAGAGTGCTCTGGTGGAAGATGGACCAAGGGGTCTGCCTGGTGCTTAACGTTCTTCCCCCACAGATCAATAGCTCGCAAGGACCCTTTTCTAAGCCTAGGAAATTGATCTACGTAACTGTAAATTCCCTTCCAATACTGTATTTTATTTTTAAAATTTAATTTTATTTAAATGTAATTAATTAGCATGTAAAGTATTATTAGTTTCAGAGGTTCCAATACTATATTTTAATGTTATTTTTCTCCCTGCTAGGCTTTTCTGAAACTAGAGGAAAACAGGCAATATGGAAAATTCAGGCACTACCATTATTTGCCTATCATGTAAACTTTGCTTTGTTTCAGAAGACACAAGCAAAGCCAAATCTTGTTGCATTTCAGGAGGGAAGTATTTCTTCAGTGCTGATCTGGGGGCCTTGACTAAGGGTGTTGACGGCTGGCAGCTAATATCTCTTTTCACTTCTGTGGCTTCTGGTGAGAGAGAACTTTGTGAGCAGGCCACTTGGGAGAAGAGGGCATATTACCCAAGAGCCGTAGTCTGCAGAACCTGTTGGTGGGTGAGATGGGGATGCGGACGGGGAGAAGATCCTTAGTACAATCTGATTTTCCCTCATTATCAACAAAGAACTTAAAAAAGTGAGTCAAGTCCTGGTTGTCCAGGTTAAGAGAATTGCCACCTTCCTCAGACGGAAGGTTCTCAGACATCACGTGGAAAAAGAGCCTACTTTGCAACAGTTCCTGCAGTTCTTGTCTCACTGTCTGTCTCTCATCCAGAGACTGAGTCATGACTAAATGCCCTTTTTTTGGTTACCAAGTGTGCCCCCTCACTAAATCACGTATACACATTTTTTTGCCCAGTGAGGCCACATCTGTTGTCTCTCATTAGACAATAGTGTTATTACTGTTTCCTTCTGGTTCTGTCACCTGTTCTTCCATGGAGGCCTCATGGAAGGTGAAAAGCTCACCTGACTACCTTAAGAAGTGGATTCTGACAGACATGGGTGGGCTTTCCTCACCACATACACCATCCATCTCACCACACTTCTGTTCAACCGCAGCAGCTCTGTGTGGCCACTAACTCCACGGGTAATTGGAAGGCTAAAATGGTGTGGTGCCTGGGTGGCTTAGTTGTTAAGCGTCTGCCTCCAACTCAGGTCATGATCCTGGGGTCCTGGGATTGAGCCCCGCATCGGGCTCCCTGCTCTGTAGGAAGCCTGCTTCTCACTCTCCCACTCCCCTTGCTTGTGTTCCCTCTCTCACTGGGTCTCTCTCTGTCAAATAAATAAATAAAATCTTAAAAAAGAAAGAAAAAGAAAGCTAAAATGGTGACAGAAAAGTAGGGATTTGTGTTGCCCAATGAGATTTTTTTTTTTTGCCGGACTTGCCCGACTAGAAACTCCACCAGCACAAAAGGCTAAAATAAAATATTAACCACAATCATTTAACTGTGGCAGATGCCTCATCTGTATTTTTAAAATATTAAGCTTTTTGGGATGCCTGGGTGGTTCAGTTGGTTGAGCCGCTGCCTTCAGCTCAGGTCATGATCCCACCCTGGGATTGAGTCCTGCATCGGGCTCCTTGCTCAGTGGGGAGCCTACTTCTCTCTCTGCCTCTGCCTGCCGCTCTGCCTGCTTGTGTTCTCCCTCTCTCCCTCTCTCTGACAAATAAATAAATAAATAAATAAAATCTTAAAAAAAAAAGAATGAACTTTAAAAAAAATAATAAAATATTAAGCTTTTTACAGACTAGGCACTTGCACAGGATTGCAGAGAGGGCCACAATTTTCCCATCTCTGTAGCCATGCCCCTTTACAGTGTGAATTCAGTTTCTTCCATCAAGAGGTAGGTTACGTTTCATGACACTTTGAACCTGGGCTTGGCCATGTGACTTGACTTAGACAATGAGACTAGCAAATATGGAGCAAGCAGAGACTTGCTCCTTAGGCCTGGTTGTCTTTTCCTGTGGTTAGATCTCTGAGATCACCAGGGAGAGAGATCTAAGCTGGCCTGCTGAAAGATGAAGGGCACACGGAAATGTGAGGTATCCTCGCCAGCCAGGCCCCAGTTATCAGCCCCCAATAGCTGGAGATATGAGTGAGGCTGTCTCTCAGTTAAGCTGAGAGCTAACTGTTAAGCTGCCAGCTAACCACAGACAATATAAGGAAGCTCACCAAAGGACAACAAAACCAGCCTAGAGAAGAGCCACAGCCCACAGGGTAATGAGCTAAATAAGTGCCACTGACCACCTTCCCGCCCTGGTGTCCCCATGCAAGTGTGGACAGAACTAACAAACTCTTGTTCAGAAAGAATCCAGGGCTCCTTGGATGACATGGGAAGGACAAAGCCTTACTCCTGATACAGTTAGGAACAGCATCAGTGGTCTCTGCCTTAATATGTAGCAGGAGTGAAGCATGTTTAGGAAAGGGGATGTGTTGGTGCTGCAGCCAGGGATAGAAACTTGAGAAAGCCGTGGGTGGGTTCAGGAAGTATGGGGAGTGGTATGAGTGTGAGAATTTCAAACAGGTTCCTATTTTTAATGTTGGCTAGGCAATATCTATATTTTAGTCTGTTCAAAGAGTACACCTTCTCAGGAAATGGTGAGGATATAAACATAGGTATAGCATTTGCATCCCAAATTACAAACTTCCTAAAGATTTAACTTTTCCAGCAGTCTGTCTGCTAATACTTTATAGTGTATAGCCAGGCAAACTATGTGATATAATAATTTTGCTGAGACGGAAATATTTTACTTATTTGAAAAGATTTCCCAAGTAAGAAAAGTTTAGAAAATAAGTTGATGTTTTTATACATCTTCATAACTCAAAACTGTGGTTTTTTTTAAAGAACAAAATAGTTACGTTTTTCTCCCCAAATCAGATTTCATTGTTAAAACGTCCCTTTAGTGTATACAGTAGGATGCAAACTCTTTGATCATCAGAGTTTCTAAGACTTTCCAACATATAAAAACCTTGGCCTCACTCACAGATGCTCTGAACCAATGGAACCTAGGATTCTATATTTGGAGGAAGGTCACTCTATGTACATCAGCCAGAAATCACTATGAGAGAACGCAATTAATGGATGTAATCTTTTGACTTCTCTATAGTCATCATAAAGAGATGCATCTCAAAATAACATTTTTTTTTTCAATCTTACATGAGTGCCTGGTCACTGTTAGCAACTGGACTGTTTCTGAAGCAAAAACACCACTGTCTTTGCTGAAAAAGAAGAATTACTGTTGCAGAAGGAGTTATTTGAAGCACATGCACTTTGTATTTACTTGTACCCTGGATCAGACACAATCATTTGAGCTCACATACAGATCAATTCGTAACTGCAAACTACTAATGAGGCTTATCAGCATTAATATGCTCCTGGCCTTTCCCCACCTGTCTCTTTTCTCCAGAGAAGGGGAAATGACTTCAACTGTTTGAGATTTTTGATGGAGAAACTGGGGATGCCAAGCCCCACCCCTTTCCTGCATCTTCCCTTTGAAAGAAAGTTTCCTGGATGATTTGTTTATTATTCCTCCATGCTCCCAGGCCTTACCTGGCTAGTGTGTCCTGTAGTGTAAATCTACTTTATTCTGGAATTATAAACCACTTGCTGAAGATTAAAGTCATATGGTTCTTTGGTTCTTTGTAGGTCTTAGGAGTCCTGATGGAAATATTTTGGCCTCTATTAGATCCAGGCAAGGCAAAGAGTATGAGTTTTGAGATCCTCTTCAAATATTACCAATATGTTCCTTTGAAATAATTATTTTTATTATTTCCCCCTTAGAGTTGAGTAAATTAAGATTCGGTAGACCACTTGAGCCATAAGAGCTAACCTTGAGTCTTGCACACAGTTGTGCTGGCTCTAGTATAATTGGAAAAAAAAATGTTACATGTGGACTTTAGTTAGTAATGTATCAATATTGGTTCATTAATTGTAATAAATATACCATACTAATGTTAGATGTTAATAATAGAAGAAGCTGGGCATCGGGTATATGAGAGCTGTCTGTACTATGTTCATAGTTTTTCTGAAAATTTAAAAACTGCTCCAAAAATGAAAGTTTATTTTTAAAAGATCATGTATGAAATAAATGGCATCATAAGAAAGTATATTGTTTCTGATTTTTTTCTGGATACTAAATAAAAATAATACAATTTCTAGTTTGAGGATATCTGCATTACCTCACTTCTAGATCTTACAGAGTACAGGAGTTTAAGAAGGTTCTAGAACCAGACCCTGTTTTGAATCACAATTTTATGACTTGCTGCCAGTTACTGAATGTCTCTGAACTTCAGCTCCCTTACCTGTAAAAAGGGACCAATACTTGACTAATAAGATGGCTGAATGAATTAAATAACATTATAATGGCAATTATAATAGTGCCCAAAATAATAAAAGTTCCTTTTTATTATTTTGGCACAGAGTAAGCACGCCATCCTGTATCCACCCCACCCCCATCTGATTCAGGGGGCCTGGGTAGAGCCAAGAGTCTGCTTTTTTTTTTTTTAAGAAAAATTAATATTTATTTATTTATTAATATTTTATTTATTTATTTAAGAGAGAGAGAGAGAGAGAGCATGAGAGGAGAGAGGTCAGTGGGTGAAGCAGACTCCCTGACAAGCAGGGAGCCCAATGCAGGGCTCGATCCCGGGATTCCAGGATCATGACCTGAGCCGAAGGCAGTCGCCCAACCAACTGAGCCACCCACGCGCCCCAAGAAAAATTAATATTTATATTAGTTATCATCTGACTCACCTCCATAATGCTTTTTTTCTACAAAGTGACTAGATACTTTTTGCCTCTTACATGACAATTACTCTGTAAATCATTTTCTACAGAAAGAAGAGAAAGTTTATTTCCAATTTTCCCTTAGCAACACTGTTAAGGTTTGATTTTATTACTATTAGTTTAGAAAAATACATTTCAAAAAAGAAGAAAAATACATTTCATCGTACCAATTTATCAATGGTTATGTACTGAAAATATTTTAGAATTGCTATCAAATTTGGAAAAAGCTCTAAAAATTTTGTATCAGTTCTGATCTGTTTGATATCAAGTCTTTACCAAGAGTCTGTTTTTTAAATGTTTCCCAGGTGATTCTGATGGTTTGGGACCCATGAGTGAAGTCTAACCTTACCTGCACATGCAGAACTTCACTTGACTTCCTGGACTATCAAATGTAAGCTCTCTGACTGGATTTCAAAACTCACTCTCCCCTTGCTTTTCTCCCAAGTTCTCCATGGAGTCCTCATCTGGCACCATTCCCTTTATTTATTTATTTTTTTAAGATTTTATTTATTTGACAGAGATCACAAGTAGGCAGAAAGGCAGAGAGAGAGAGAGAGGAGGAAGCAGGCTCCCCGCCAAGCAGAGAGCCCGAAGCGGGACTTGATCCCAGGACTCTGGTATCATGACCTGAGCCGAAGGCAGAGGCTTTAACCCACTGAGCCACCCAGGCGCCCCCATCATTCCCTTTATAAACCAGCGGTGCTGGCCAGAGCCAAGGAAAGATCCTATCAGCTCAGGTTACTTCCTTATTCACTTCTCTCTGTTCCCTTTGAACTCTGATTCCTGAACAATTCCAGAAAGAGAGGAATTCTTTCCACAGTACTGGAATCACATTCTTGAAGCATATACTATTTTCAATATTATGACCATTCGAGGTCATAATATGCATTATATGCATGGTCCTAGTAAGTGCATAGAGAGCTATGCCATCACAAAATAAGACAACAGATATTCCAAACACACCAGTATTCCTTCTGCCCACATCCGTGGTTTCTCCTGGTTCTAACATGCTTAATAATCTATCTTTTCATAGGAACTTCTGCCATGGTGACTGGCTATCTTTTCTCCATGATAGCTTTCTTACCACACATTAACTATGTCAAAATCTTGGGGAAGTAGATGGAGATATGAGGAGTAAAGGCAAGAAGAGGTTAAAAAAAAAAAAAGAAATCTATACTTCAAGGGGAGAAAATTCTTTCAGCTGCCTCAAAAAATATTTATGCTTCATTCGGAGAGACATTTAAAAATCTATTAGAAAAAAAATCTTTCTATTAGAATAGCATGAGTAAAAATACATACAAAGGTAAAACACAAAACAGGAAATGCTAAGAAACCTAGAAAAATATTCATTATAATGATGGATAGAACTGTCTAGGTATTGATGGTATGTTGATGCATCTTCTCTTTAAGATTATTATGAAAGAGATGGCTAGGTAACAATGTTACAAAGTGCCTTTCACAACATCTTGGGTCAAATCCCATTCTTTATGTATTTGTGATACAAAAAACCTTTTGCATCCTTGTTGTCTTTGTCCTCTAACACCAATGTAATTCATGGATTTTGTGGATATCTGTGTTTTGCCTATATAGCTTCCATTTCCCATTTTTCTTGCTGCAGTGTTCTAATTTTTTTTTTTTTTTTAGATTTTAATTATTTATTTGGGAGAGAGAGTGAGAGCATGAGTCAGAGGAGAGGGACAGAGGGAGAGGGAGAACCAGACTGCCTGCTGAGCAGAGAGCCTGATACAGGGCTCAGTCCCAGGACCCTGAGATCATGACCTGAGCCAAAGGCAGACACTTAACTGAGCCACCCGGGCCCCTCAATAGCATTCTAATTTTTTTATGGGGTTGCCCCCTTCCACACTCGTGTGTTATAGATGAGTCATCTCACCATGGTTCCAGGGGTAGGCATGTGTCCCATGCTTAGCTGGTAAGAGTATTCCATTAGGCCCATAGATTGGTTTAATGATGTATGCATGACCCATTCAGGACCAATAAAGCTCAAATCTGGGGCTTTTGTGAGAACAGTTAGGAAAAGGTCTCTATCTCCTCCATAGCAAGTTTGGATAAGCTAAACCTGACAGTTGCAGTGATCACCACATGAAGAAGGTCAGCCTGATGCCAAATCCAACAGAGAATAACAGAGCTGAGAGATGATGAAAGAGAGATTATTGACATTTTTTTAGTTCATGGATCCAATCAGATTGAAGGCCCCTGGTCTTTTCCTTTATTAGGACCAATAAATTTCCTTTTGTGCTCAAGCCCATTTAAATTGGGTTTTCTTGGGGCTCCTGGGTGGCTCAGTGGGTTAAAAGCCTCTGCCTTCGGCTCGGGTCATGATCCCAGGGTCCTGGGATCGAGCCCCGTGTCGGGCTCTCTGCTCAGCGGGGAGCCTGCTCCCCCCCCCCCCCCCCCCCCCCCCCCCCCCCCCCCCCCCCCCCCCCCCCCCCCCCCCGCCTGCCTCTCTGCCTACTTGTGATCTCTGTCTGTCAAATAAATAAATAAGATCTTTAAAAAAAAATTGGGCTTTCTTTCACTTGCAACCCAAAGAGTCCTGACTAAGAAAGTGTTTGATAATAGTTATTTGTCTATAATGTGAAACAATATATTTTTTTAAAGATTTTATTTATTTATTTGACAGAGAGGGAGAGATCACAAGTAGGCAGAGCAGCAGGCAGAGAGAGAGGGGGTAAGCAGGCTCCCCGCTGAGCAGAGAGCCCGATGTGGGGCTCGATCCCAGGACCCCAAGATCATGACCTGAGCCGAAGGCAGAGACTTTAACCCACTGAGCCACCCAGGTGCCCCATAAAACACTATTTTTAATAAAAAAGTAATTGTGGTGTTTTGTTTTGTTTTTTGACAGTATGAATATCTAAACAAAAGAACTCCTCTAGTGTCTCTGATTTGGTTCAAAAGAGTATTTCTCATGAACTCATTTAAGGTGATAATAATGATTTCCATTATTGAACTACCTTGCACCAAACATGCGCTCAGTGCTGAGCTTAGAGTCTTTCATTCCACTCTCACAACACATATTCCACATTTTATGGATGAGGAAACTGAGGCCAAGAGCCAGAATTTGAAAGTCTGTTTCATTTCAAAGTCCATGTCCTCAATTTTCTCTCCTCTTGGATATTTTCATATTAGAAACACGCAGAGTTTAGATATAGTTTAATGGTAACCTATTAAAAATTTAATCACTTATTCTAAAACATAGGCAGAAATATTTAAAAGGGTTCCTGTTCCTTGTAAATATTAATATTAATGTTGTCAATTAAGCTTGACCCTCAGCCGTCCCTCCCCTACTCCCGCCCATGGCTGTTGTCTTCTCAGTATCACCTCACCTTGCTTGGGGACACACCTCCCTCCCTCCATCAGCTGCTATAGAACCCCTCACCCAGGCCTGCTGTAGAGAAGGATCTTACGGCACGTGAATTTTAGGTACCACAGTTCTTGAGTTTCTTCAGCCATCCCTACCTCTAGAAAGTTCTCACCGATCACCCTGCATTATGCTAGTACCTACCAGTACCCTGCTCCTCTCTTTTCTTCAAGTCCCAAGACTTTCAAGCCTCCCATCTCTTAGGCTGTTTTAAGAAGACAAACAAACCCAATAGTTATATATCCAGTACAGTTTAGACCTCCTGCATTAATCTTTCTCATTCAGTTTAACTCAGGGCTCTTCCCAAAAAAATCCATGAAGATGTTTTCTTAAACAAAATAACCCCTCTAGTAGGTTTCTGCACTTAGTAATACAGAGATCAAGGAGGAGCTTGAAATTTTTTTATCCTATCTTATTTAATAATTGCAGTTGTTTAAAGATAAGTAATCATCTGAGTTTCCCTTCATTTTTCATGCAGTTGCAATCTAGAACATATAGTGGGAAGTTAATAGCTGGTTGTTAACAGAGTATCCACTGAATGGCCAACTTCCTTTTCTTTCTGATGCCATTATATAGACTTAACGTCTTTAAAAATGCTCTTTGAGGGGCACCTGGATGGGTCAGTCAGTTAAGTATCTGCCTAGATCATGATCTCAGGGTCCTGGAATTAAAACCCTTTTGGGGTGCCCTCCTTAGCAGTGAGTCTGCTTCTTTCTCTGCTTCTCCCCCTGCTTGTGCTCCCTCTTTCCAAATAAATAAATAAAATCTTAAAAAATATATTTTTAAAAAATAGATCTTCAAGGTATTGAACTTGGAGAATAGCTATACTAAATTCAGCATTAAAACATATCTGAAGTTCCAAGAGGTTTAAGCTTAGTGTTCCAAAGAATACTGAGAACTTGAGCCAATTCAAACACGATAAATCTACAAAGACCAAAGAATAATCTCAATCCTATCTTTATGAACAAGTGCAGACCATACGTTTTCCTCTCCACCAAGTCAGAATACATGGTTGGACAATAGGTCATGCCTGGGCGTCCCTATTTTGTAAAGTTTCTTTAGAAAAGATTCTAATCATCACTGAATTTTCAAAAGCATTTTAAGGGTTAAGAGGGAAGACATATGTACAGATACCTTGATTTCTCTATGTAGGAAATGGACACATTTTAGTATCTTCTTTCTATCTGTCGAGTCAGGCATTCTAAGGAGGAACCAGAATTTGACTACTTAGTGCTTTGGGCTCTTGAGAAGAAAAACATTTTTAGACATCATCATTAATAATTCATAAATGAAAGAACTTTACCAGGTCAAAGGAATTCAGTATTTCTGCTTGTAACTTATGTTTAAATTTTGTCAGTGCCTTTAAAATGCATGCTTCCTGTGAATCACTTTGAATGATTTTTTTCAAATGATTAATGGTATCTCACCGCTCGGTGAGATGAAGATTGATGGCTGGACCCCAGCCCCAAGTCGGTGCATTCCTCAGCAGACCTCATTTGAAAGCTTATGATCAATATGGAATAACTCTTTTAACAAATCATGTTAATTGTTGACTTGGGGATGTGTACGCTTACATTTCACATCTTTTTGCCTGTACTTTAGATTATTTTCTCTAAGGATAAGAGAAAGAACAATTTTAGCCTGCAGCTTCTCCATGATGGTGATGGAATTCAGGAAGAACAAAGTCATTTTTCTCTGCTGTTGATGGCAAGGTCCCCTGCCTCAGAACCTGAGGGAATGACAAATGAAAGGATCTTCTCTTCCCTGTAAGCTTTACAAATCAGAAATGACATGCCTTTCCTAGAGTGTGATGCTTGTGTAAATGTGATTTTACAATTTCTGAAAGCTATGGTTTCTTGATCTGATAGAATATTTTGGGAGGTCAGAATCATCTGGGGGAGGGAAGCTTTTCAAATAGGTGAGTGCACACACACACACCCACACACACACCTATACACACACACACACACAGGTTTAATAGTTTACCATTAAACTGTATCTAAACCCTGCATATTTCTAACGTGAAAATATCCAAGAGGACAGGTAACTGAGGACATGGATTTTGAATTGAAACAGACTTTCAAATTCTGGCTCTTGGCCTCAGTTTCCTCATCCATTCCTCACCCAAATGCGGAATATATGTTGTGAGGGTGAAATGAGAGACTCTGAGCTCAGCACTGAGCACATGTTTGGTGTAAGGTAGTTTCAATAATGGAAATCATTATCACTCTCTACACAGAATGCTATATCACCTACCTAGATGTCCTTCAGAAAAGTAAGGCCAGTTGAACCTTGATAGAATGCTGGGCCCACTCTCTGCTCTGTATTATAATGGGAAGGGCTGTGCATGTGAGGATGGATTGGTCCCGCAGTGTATGCAAATCTGTAGGACAATAATGTATAACAGGGCTTTACTTGCTTTGCTCACTTCTCCTCTGCTCTTCTGGGAGACCCCCAGAAAGAACTGAATGGGCTTTCTGTCCAGTTTATTTGATTAGTAACAAAAATCTCTGCTTCATCAATGGTCATTGGAAAGGAGAAGAGTTTAAGGAGGGAGTATTTTGTAGGGAAAAAGATGACAGTCCCAGGGCCAAGCATTTCCAAAATGGCTCTTTGTTACTCTTGGCTGTTGAATCCCAGGGAAGTCAAATCCTTTGGGCAAGTAGCTTAACCTCATTGTGTCCTAGTCTCCTTCTCTATGAATGGGAATAATAATATAGGTAGTGTGATGATGATGATGATGATGTAGAAAAACTAGTGCAATAAAAACAAGGTAAAAATTGCCACCTGAAATTTTCTGAGTGCTTGCTATGGAGCAAACACAGTTTTGAAGAATTGACACATGTGAGCTCATTTAATCCTCACACTATGAAATGAGTGAATATAGAAAAGGTCCTCAAAGCAAGACGGGACCCATGCAAGCGCTTTTTAATTGTTAGCTGTGATTCTGAGTAACTACTAAAAAATAATCCATGTGATTAAACCCATTTCCCT